>JAQFYE010005959.1:0-11313 GCA_034694305.1 Protaphorura glebata
GAGTACTTGCATGGAAGAAAGTACTAAGTCCAGGGCTTTAGCCCTGGACTTAGTACGTTCTTCCATGCAAGTACTCATATGTTCCGCTAGTCCGCGACCCTATAGGTATGGACAAACTGGCCAGATTCTTTAATCGTGTCCCTAATTAGAATTGATATGAGGCTCCGAAGATTAAAGATATCTTCAACTCTAAAATTTCTGCGCCACCCTGTTCGATTCACTCGATCTCGACGAATTGAATGCCTGCCGTGGAAGAACGTACTAACTAACTGTAGGCCTTCAGGCCTACAGTTAGTACGTACTTCCACGGCAGGCACTCTTGTGCGAGCTCACTAGCGTCCCTATGGCAGGGCGTATGGTGTCTCTAAAAATGTTTAGCAGTTGAGTGCCTTGGATAGAGAAACGTACTGAGTGCAGGCCTTTAGGCCTGCACTTAGTTATGCAGAATATTTGGCCAAATATTTGGCCCAATAGTAAAAAATGTGTCGATTGGGGTGTCCAAGGAACCTTGACTACGCTCTCCTCTAATAGGTACTCCAATACTAACCACAACAAGTTGTTATTTTTTGTCTGGTGCTGAAGAAGTAAATGGGAAATAGGTCTCTCCCATGAGCACCAAGAGCACCTTGTTATTTACAAAATGACCCTAGAGGTCAAAAATACCCCATGCAATCCATGCACTTTAAATTGGGTTGTCACGGGATTGCCCGTCGATCTCCCTATAATCTTAATTATAATCTTAATTATAATTATAATCTCCCTATAAGGGAGATTGTTTTATTTACCTTGGGGGTGTCTATGGATAAGATGTGAGGTGGAGAACTCAAAACACGTCAATTTATTAACTAGGATGTGTGTCGTCCCGTCAAACTCAAATTGTTGGGTTACACACATTAAGATTCTCATTTCTCAGTATGCGACGCACAAAATGCAATCGGGATCACCTCGTCGAATTGTCTTTTCAAAACAATTAGTTTCCACAGTCCCTAGTTACGCTTCGAATTAATTAAGAATTAAATTAAATTAATTTGAATTTAATTTGAATTTTGTCCTACTCCACGCATTAAGCAGCGCCTCTGACGGGTTACTCCCAAACCGAGACCTGGCTTTGTTTGGTCTGGTGTCAACAAAAATGATCACTCTATGAAAGGAGCTAGATTTGATACTCTTAGGTTTCCACGGTAAAAATACAATGCATTCAGCATTGCTATACTCGCCAAAAAAAATTCCCACTTGGTAACCATGGACCACAAAAATGTTTGGCGAAAAAAGATACCGAGACACAGGCAGAGACGCAGCGACAAGAGAGCCCAAAGTCATTCATAAGAGCTACGCTTCGCTCCGTTCACTTCGTTCACTTTGCTCGCTGGCTCAAATATAAAAAATGTGGGGAGGCTTGAAACTCAACACTTCGACATAAATTCTGAAAACGGTCGATGGTTAATTTGAAATTTTTTTGGAGCTCCATGAAACATAGGTTCCTCGAATTAAAGCTCATAGGAGGAATATATATATTTTCAAAATTGAACTCAAAACACTAAACTTCAATTCAATTTCGTCATCCAGTCTTACTATTTTTTGAAAAAATTGGAATTGCAGTCTTTAAGATTTAGTATTCCAACAATTTAGAACAAGACAGTTAACTAATGGGGAGTATCTGAATGCAGCAACAGAGAAGCTGACCGAGATATATTTTATAGATATATTTAATAGACGATTAAAAATACTACTCTAGAAGCTTGCAAACAAGAGTCAGAGTCAGAGAATTCTTTATTAATGTCTTAATGCTCCATAGCCCATACAGTTCAGTATAATAACCAAATTGATTTCCAATAGGTGTCACGTCATTCCGACAAAAAGGCTCGCTGTTTTGAACAACAAATTCTGTGTGGCCTAATTAACTTATCATTTACAATAATGAAGAGCAGACATGCGAAAAAATAGTTTTGAAATTCCTACTCCCTGACTGAGCATTTTTTAAGAGTAATTTGACAAATTTTGATCTTTTTTTCAAATTTCGGGTACACATTTGTATATGTATTTTTTTTGGTTAAGGATAATAATTAAACGTAACTAGTAATTGGCATACACAAGAATACGATGAAACCTATTTCTTCCTCAATAATAAACAATTCAGATCTCTTAATACGGCGATAACGTTTTCTTGAATCCTTCAATAGAAGTATTCAGAGAGCGCAGCTTGCATGGTACCAATCTGCGAACTGTAACTATAAACTTAGAGAATACTGAAAAACATTTGTCTTTAATGGAATTGAAGGTTGTGGTCTTTCTGTAATTTGAATTCGGAATAATTAACGGAAGCATAAAGTTTTTCTGGTATTAATGCATTGACTCTGATAATGAGAGCAAGCGGTATTATACAGTCAATTATGTCATTCTTCGACAATTGCACTAAAATTTTATTTCACGCATTTCCTAATATACAATTCTACGAGATATTACAGTACAAAATGTTTAAAAACCTACCAAAATAACGAGTCTGAAATTTTATCCGTTTCCGAAAAACCATGTTACTCGGTTCCTCGGTTCCCCCGGTAAATAGTATGTCCCTGGTCCAAGAAAACACCTTTCCATATTCTTTGTTGGAAAACATTTGAGTTTCTGTGATTCAGAACGACTGATTACATATCTAATTGGAAATATGCTCTGGTCCGTAATTTAATATTTATTTATTTAATATTTTACTTCACGCATTTGCTAAATACAATTTTACGGGATATTACAGTACAAAATGTTTATATGTAAACCTACCAAAATAATGAGAGTCTGGAATTCTATCCGTTTTTGAAAAACTATGTTACTCTGTTCCCGGTAAATGGTATAATCTTGGTCACCAGAAGAAAACACCTTTCCATATTCTTTTTCTTGGAAAACATTTCAGTTCCTGTGATTACATAATTCAGAACGACTGAATGCATTTCTAATTGGAAATATGCGCTCGTCCGGAAAATCAGTGCTTGTTCCCGGAATTTTTGGTATGGAAGTTTCGGGGATTCGTTCCGTCTTGTAGAAATGCGTTTACCATGTCCAAATTGAGCTAAAATTTCAGTTGGTTATTTTTCTGACAATTCCTAGTAGTTATATCTGGAGAAGAAAAGAGTCCATTGTATTTAATTTGATGCAGAAGCCGGATAAGGAATAGTCTTTTGTTTTGTTTTTTGCTCCTAAAATACCCAAACTCTCGTATATGGTATTTTAGAATACACAAAGCTCACCATGTAAATTAAATTATGAAGGGTCGATCTCATCGCCAGACACACTAGACGCGGTTCTACTTCCAACATAATCTAGAACTTTGTGACGCATAGCATTGTAGCCCAATGGCCCTGGTTCTTGGTCAACCTATCGAATCGAATTAATAATTATTTTAGATTTATACAATTCTTCTTAAGACAGCAAAATGGCGACAAATATCTTACTCGAAGTTTGAAAAGTATCTTTCCTGCCAGACACAATGATCCGAGGTCTAGATGACCCCGACATTTCAGAAGCGATCATCGATGGAGGTCTAGGTACCTTGGGGTCATCGCCATTGATTCCAGCTCATCCGTTCCTTTATAATTGATCAATTCAGCAATTCTTGCTTGCATGATGCTTAAATACATGATTGCATTTTGTGAGCTTATCTCTCCACCTCGTTTTCCTATTTTGTGAAAAAGGGATGTTTCAAATCGAAATGCATTAAACCGTTTGCGATTTTAGAAATTACTTGTACTTGTTCATAACTTGGATGTCCCCATGTCCTATGGTTAATCAAAAATTAAATATCAATTCTATTGTCTCAAAATTCTTGCGCACCCCACTGCGTGGTTGAAAAGAACTAATAGCTAACTGGGTCCTGAACAAAATTCTCTGAAGAATGTATCATTTTATTATTTTTTTATGGTTTCCAGGGGTCAAATGTTATAGACCACACTGTATGGCTTTAATTTTATGTATTCACCAACCAAGGAGTGCCGCCAAAACGGGTTCGACCTCTTTGAGATCAGCTGGTCTGTAAAGCCTTTTAATCAGTTCTAGGACTTCTGCCATGGCCGATTTCCAGGTCGGTAAACTTGTCCGGGTATCCTTGAAGTCCATTTTCAATATCTCGAGCTCAGACTACAAAAAAAATCGACCTGTATTATTGAACACCACGCAAATAATTTTCTTGTCTCAATTATCGCTAATCGAACAATAATTAGTTGTGATAGGTGTGAGCATTGCATGTAATTCAGCGCTGTTGTAGGAGCCCTCACTAAGCTCCGTTAATAGGTGAAGATTAATATTTCTCGACGTTATAAATCTGACGATCGCCGAATAGGATATTATTTCCAGTCAGTTTTTTTTCTACTACTGGGGGTGCGTCAGATAGAGTGCAACCAATTGTGAAAGAAAAGGACACCTATTTCTGTGCATAGTTTTCCGCGAATGCTAATTAGTGAGTGCATTGTGTTTTCGGTTTTTTAAGCGGAATTATCACGAGTCGCACTGGGTAGTAGTATCCGTATTTGGAAATACCGGGAAAACTTTTAGGAGCATATGAAATATTGAGGTCAGAACAATAAAAGTAAAATAATCCCTCGCAGCAATGTACTGTCGTAGTCACGCCGTTGGACAAATTAACTTTGTTCCCAAATATTATAAATAAATTAAAAGATTCATGCAACAATGATCCGTTAAATAATCCGAGGATTTGTAAAGCTAAAAGTCCGAGCCATTGCATTGTACCGATAACGCCATCAGACTAATCAAATTGTATATGGTATTTTTCATATAGATTCGGAATTCTAGAACATACCAATCGTTCAAATAATTTCAAAAGAATCCGAGCATAAACAATTTACTTAGTTTAATAACACGGTGAACACTGTCAAAAGTGATTTTAATAGAAGTTAAACTATTTGAACTGAAATGGTGACGCATCAACACACACCGAGAAGCGAATACATATATTAAATAGGCGTATAGAAATTTGATTTTAATTAATTTGTCGACTAATGCAATTTTTGGCAAAATTTTTTGAAACAAATTAATTAAGTTATAAATTGATACAAATTGATACCCTGGAAATTGGTACGAGCTGTGGGGATATTTATTTATCACACTGAGCTCGAGTTTTACTACAATTTAAATTCGACTAACATCATGGAATATTCCATTTCCTAAACACAGGGAAATGAGTTATGAATCAACACATCCAAACAGAGGCTATTGAACTTTGTTTGTTAAACTTTTACCAGAAATTTTAAAATATTGAGTTACCGTCTCCTTACTTTACACCCCACTTCTAAAAAAGTACAAGTCATTACGCTGTTGATAGTCGTGCTTTCGCTTTGACTTTCAAATTTGAACCAAGTTCAACTTTTTAGGCAAAAGGAAAAGGGAAAAGACTTTCTCCAAAGTTAACTGTAGATGACACCCGTGCTTTTCTCGGAAAGTGTCCCCGGAAGTAAAAGCAAATGAAAGCAAAAGCAAGGCAAACACTATAAACATAGCGTAACGCTATGCGTTAAAGGAAAACTATGTCCAAATTTTGTTCTTCAGTAATTTGTCAACAACAACAACCGATTATTGATCAATGCTTGTACTCGCCGAACCACATTGTTAAAAACACAAAGGACTTCAACACTTCTGTTTATGGTGTTTTATTTTACGAAATTAAGAAAACTATTTTCGACTAAAATTGAGCTATTGTTGCGTACTACGATGGTTGTCCCATAAGTTTCTCCCTTTAATATCAAGCGACGTACCTAGAATGCTGGGACAGATGTCGGTCGATTCATTGTCAAGTATAAGCGGGATGTTTTAGAATTTTATTTCGTCTGGTTATGAGTGTGCGGAAATTAGTTCCGGCTTCTGGGACGTATGTTTGTAATGACACCAGTGAAAACAAGTACGTGGCATCTATTTCTGAACTCTCTGACCGGTTTTAACTGCCGGAAGCTAAACGAAAAATTGGGTGTTACAAAGAGAGTGTGGATACGAATGAATTGACTTAAGATAATTTGAATCAATTTTATTTCACAATAAAATATTAAATTTTCAACAGCAACAAAGCAAAGGAAAATATGCAGTATCAAAACGGATCTCATTTGTCCTCTCTAATCTAAGACAGACACTCCACACCTTTCCAAACACGTCTAAACTAATGATTATGATAATTTAATAAATGTAAAAATAGTGGGGAGGCGTGAAACTCAATACTTTGTCACAAATTCTGAAAACGGTCGATGGTCAATTTGAATATTTTTGGATCTCCAAGAAACACACACGTTCCTCGAAATAAAGCTGATAGGATGAATATATTTTCAAAAATGGAGTCAATAGCACACTGAACTTAAATTCAATTTCGCCATCCAGTCTTCCTATTTTTTGAAGATATTGGAATTACAGTCTTAGGATTTAGTATTCCAACAATTTAGAACAAGACAGTTAACGAATGGAAACTAACTGAAAGCTGCAACAGACAACCTGACCGTGTATATATATTTTTAAACCACTTTTGAGTTCAAAAACATAATAATAATAGACGATTAAAAATACTACGTCAAAAGCCGTAGAATTAGAATCTCTCAACTGTAACTACAAATTTGAAGAATACAGAAAATCATTTTTCTTTAATGGAATTGAAGGTTGTGATCTTTGTGTAATTTCAATTCGGAATTGTCGTATCACCTGAACATATTTTGAGGATTTCTTAAGGCCACATTTCACGAAAACGTTAAGTTTTTCTGGTAGTAATGTAGATATGATGATTAAACTACTTGATGAGGGCAAGCAGGACATATACAGCGAATTATGTTTTGACATTATTTTACAAGTTCACTAAAATTTTACTTCACGCATACAATTTTACGAGATATTACAATACAAAATGTTTAAAAACCTGCCAAGATAATGAGAGTCTGGAAATCTAGCCGTTTTTGAAAATATATGTTACTCAGTTCCCGGCAAATGGTATGACCTTGGTCACGTCACACGAGGAAAACATAAATCTGACCTCCTGTGATTACTCCAGAACAACTGAACACATTTCTAATTGGTAATATGCACTCGTCCGGAAAATTACTGCTTGTTCCCGAAACTTTTGGTTATCAAGGCTGCGGGGGTTCGTTCCGCCTTGTAGAAATGCGTTTATGTCACAAATCCGCCGAAATTTCAATTTCCTATTTTCCTGTTAATTCGTAATAGTTCGTATTTCAAGGAGAAAAGAGTATATAGTGCATTTAATTTGATGTAAAAGCCGGATAAGGAATACCTAGTCTTTAGTTAGAAAACATAAATTGGTGGCTCCTAAAATACCCTCACTCTCGTATGGTTTTTTAGAATACATGAATCTCATCATGTAAATTAAATTATGAAAGGTCAATCTCATCGCCAGACAAACTAGACGCGGCTCTACTTCCAACGTAATCCAGAACTTTGTGACGCATAGCATTGTAGCCCAATGGCCCCGGTTCTTGGTCAGAACAAGTATCCTTAAAGTCAGTGATTGTTCGAATATAACATTGTCGCTAAAATAAATAGTCCTTGAACTCACTTGTACCATCCGTCATTTATGTTCGTGTTATCTTCCTGTGGTATATTTGGAATCAAATTGAGCAAATAGAAATAAATTGCAAACTTTGTCAGAAATAAAATGAATACCATTAATACACTCAGCGCGTCTATTCATGCATCCTTCAGTAATTTGTGTCGGTGTCGATAGTGGAGCAGAAAATGTTTCAGGTTTCTTTAACCAGAACTTAATTAGACGTACTGGTCGGTTTGTAAATTTCTCCATATTTACGGCATGCGTTTAAGTAGGTTAGGGAAATAGTTTATGAACCACCCTGTGAATATATAGCTGTCGTCTTTCATAACCGGGACTCCAAAACATTGTTCATATTTCCATAAATAAATAGAATCTCGACACAATTGTATTTAAACTATTTTTGGCCTGCTGAAGACTCGAGACATAATCTGATAATTCTAATATGTTGTGAACTAATTAGTCAATTTCCAGACTCCTAAAATATACCAAAATTAGATCGATAATTAAATTGATATCCGCAATTGAAATATTTGTTTTCGGTGCTGCTAACCAGAATTCTAAGGAAAATAGTCAACTTCTCAAGTATTGTCTAAATTAGATAGTTAATTTCTATCATTATGCATAAGAATTTCAATTTGTACTGTTGTCAACATACGGACCACAAAATAGTTTAGGTTAATTAAATAACCTAGACCTTTCTGGAATTTTGAGTTTAAGTACACGTTTGTTTTTTCTCTCGTACAAATATTTGTGACGGAGAATTCGTGAAAACGTTATTGAATGACACAAGCCGGCTGAAAATTTGATTACACGGGCCAACAATGCTATTCAATGCAGTTCCCTTCCTGCTAGTCCTCAATAGAGCTTACCAATTTGGAGACAACTTGTAAATATAACTTCCCGGAAAAAGTAAGAAAAAAACGGGTGATTTATTCCAGCTAAAGTTGCCACAGGTTGCGTATTTCTCAAACTTTGGTAATCGCATCGTACATTCAAAGACATTGGAGAATCAACAAAGGACGGACATACTTGAGAAATGTGGAGTTTGGGGCTTATAGGAACGAAGGCAATATGGGCCGACTAAATTTTTCCTCCGAGGTTTGGGGCTCGAAATTGTAAATATAATCCTGTAAGATCAAATAGAATACAAAAATACTATACTAACAGGTGAATTAATTTAATGAATTATTTAAGGGTTTTTTTCATCGCCACACACACCAGGCGCCATTCTACTTCCCACATAATTCAGAACTTTCCATTCATCTAATCTATTGACGGGTCGGTAAGGTCTTTATAAATATTTATTTCTACAAATACCAAATTTCTGCAGCAAATAAGAAAGTTGAGCTCCATTCATTAGATTCTCAGTTTCTGATGAAATTGTGTAGGTCTTTTACAGGTTGATTGCCCTTGACAAGACAATGTTGACAATTTGAATATTATTGAATATGAACATAACCCCACCCTACTTCAACTCTAAACCAATCAGAGTGAAGTAGGGTAACGCTTCATTTTCTGAAATAATAGTTAAGTACAGAAAGTGCTGTACACTCAACGCGGACGTCACTTTTACATGCATTGTAGTGTTGAAGGGTAACTCTACAGTGGGAGAAGGGGAAATTGTTCCTGGACAAATATAGGTTTAATTAACTTATTTATTAGTCCTGGTAATGCGGAGACATCTGCCAGTAGTATACTAATAGCTAGACATAGAATGTAACCCCAGCGCTTGGTCTATAAAGTTGATATGAAATTCGTCGCTATCCAACTATTTAGATTTGTGGCAGTGCAGTGGGTTTACAGCCAGATAAATTATCTTGGGTTTACAGGAGGTTTTCTCAACATTAGGTTTTTCCTATTTCTAGTGGTATCTAATGTACAACAACTCGAAAGACAACCCATTCTCACAATAATGTTTGATCCGACGATAATGTTTGATCACGACTTATGTTAAATGCTACGTAATGACTGAGATATATTTTTCTACACGTTGTTAGTTTATTAGTTTGTTGTTGCATGATAGTTTTTAATCGATTCGGGATTGGATATCTCAGGTAAGCATGCTTTTGTGATGATGGTTTTGTCATCCGAGGTTTGCTACTACTTGAGTAACCCGTGTGTGGGGCAAGTGTAAAATTTAAACCCAACCACTTAAGAATACATAGATGATGGACGACGCATTTAGAGAGTGCCAATGAATAGGGGATAATAATAATTTCAATTAGCTCTACTGATATGTGGGTGCGCTGCGTAGTGATATTCTGACTGTTCCTTCGTTAGTTCGGGAAAAAACTTTCAGACGACCCATTTTCGACAAACTTTAATATTATTAAATTAATATTCAGGGATGATGATCAGTTTAAGTTAAAAGTAGGCATACCTTTCGCTATTAGGGACCCTCATTGTCCACAAGAAGAAATACGGGCATATTTAACCATGCCTTACGGAAAATGTCAATTAAGTCATTAAGATTAAGGTTCAAAACAGACTACAGTAGCAATTGATAGGGAGCAGATTACGACATTTTCTTTGAACTGACCACACATGAATTTTTGAATTCCGATTAATCTTTCTTCGGATACGAGAATTATTACATAAATAATACTAGTTCGTTCTATTGTATTAAGTGTGAAAGTGTGTAAAAAAAGTTAAATTACGAATCGTACGAATTTGAAAAAAAAGAAGAATTTTCTCCATATATGCTTTATTTATTCAGAATTATTTAATATGTCGTTTTCAATATTTTGCATAAAAATTTCAGCAAAATTTAAGTAACCGTAAAGCTTTCGGTGTCAACCAATAAATTCCTCGGATCAACTCTCACTTCCGGAGTGACAAATTTGACTTGGACTTTCCAGCTACCAGGAGTGACAGGAATTTGGAATTGGTCTCGGAATTGGATTTGTTCCACATTGCCCAAAATCCACGTGACTTCTAATGCTTCTCCTTCCGGTCCAGTTCCGCCGTCCCGAAGTTGACCTAATTTTCGTGTATTCACAGTCGCGACTTTTGGCAGAACTGAGGAATCAACTTGGACATTGTCGATCAGAGAGATTTGTTGGAAAAATTGCAGCCACAGCCCTTGCTTGCAAACAGGACAAAAAAAACTGTTGGTCATGTTGCGCATGCTGCAAGCTGAAATATTTTAATATTTTGTAAAATTAGTATGAATTCTTTTGAAAAGTTAGAAAGCAGCTACAAATTGAATTTGCACAGGATCTGAACAATTCTCCAGAAATATGGGCGGAGGGTGGTGCATTCTTATGTATGACACGAAGGTTCCGATTATCAAGGGTTTAGGATTGACACCAAAACAAGCCTGCATTCGTTGGTTGAAAGGTTTTTCGGCGGAACAGGTTCCAAGCTGGGTAGGCCGATATGAGGGCAGGTGATGGATTATATTCGTTAGCAGATCCAAATTCATGTATAGTGTGATGGATGCAATCATCCTTGAGATGTCCGTATTTGCGGATGCTGCCTTGGACCGAACGGAGAAAGAATGTTGTCCGGAAGTGAATCCTTGTGTCCCAGAATAGACCTCTCGATCATCAAATCTTCAAATCCAGTCGTCTTCCATGGAAGTACTTCACCATCAAAAGGAATTCCAAAGAATACAAATAAATACCTTCTACTGCATCTTCCGTCCAATAGGGAATTGAAGGATTTGGTCCATTGCTCAATACGTGCCATGGATACTGCAACAATCTGTAAATAGTAGATTTGAAATCAGATAAGATTGTCAACCATTAGATCTGACGATCATTGTCCAGGTTTTA
>JAQFYE010005960.1:0-11312 GCA_034694305.1 Protaphorura glebata
GTCGAGTCGAGTTGGGCCGAAACTCGACTCGACTCGACTCGATCCGAGCACTAGCCAATTAAATTAAATTGAATAGTTATAAAATATAGGATTGGTTTCCCCATAATTAAATTCAATCTAGAATTTATTTTGATCTACTCAAATAGGAGAGTAATTACACCGGGTCGTTCTTCTTCAATTTAAATTCCAATTCAATTTTTATAAAAAAAATACACACATTACACAATATGTGTCTTTCGTGTTGAAAATCAGTTATCTTTCCATCTGACCTGACCTTGAGAATGCACCCTTTGTAGTAGGAAAGGACTTGGTGAGACACACTTTAAATCAAATTATTAGAATGATTATTTAACGTTAAAGTATTAAGAAATAATTACCCAATATCATCAGTCCCGACGATGAAACTTTAGCACTTTCCAAGTGACCAGGAGGGTATCCATAGTGTCGCATTTTGTAAATATGATTGGGTAACTGATGGGATTCTAGACCCAAAGCTCCCCTCAAACTCTCTGACAAAATTCCTGGGACAAAGTGAGTACTCTGTGTCTCCATGTATCTAGGGGCTGTTCGTCTCTTCTGATCTTCAGTATTTTGGAATTTTCTACGATTCTTATTGATTTGCTGAGGGTCACGCGGTTTTGGGCATTCCGAGATCATATGAGCCCCACAGCAGTTGAAACACGTGTGTTTGGGTGCTTGAGCCCCCCTGCATATACCACCAGGTCTTTCCTCCATTTCGGTATTTCTTCGTACAAAACTTTCATCGATAATTGGGGTGTTAGCATCCTACGTAAAAATAAATGTTCAAACAACAAAATATTAATAACATGCTCCTCGGTAATACGTCAGGTTACATTTCCTCTTCCTTTAACCACTCGACCACTTTTATGTACCGTACGGTACCAATAATTTGGACTTACAATATTATAAAACTGTGGGATAAGCGCTGGACGGACAGGTCGCACCGGTTCGACAACACCCCCCACTGATGCTGGATTTCTAAGCATGTTTTGATTTCCTCTCTCGTCGGTTGGTACTGAAGCTGTACTAACAGCCGGAGAAGCCGAATAACTCCCTGATCTTGGTTTTGGCGGCGAGACACCTAGAAACTGTACGTCCGGAGAATCACTCCGGAACGGATCCTGTTCTCCAAACATTCGAAGATGTCTTTTAGCAGCTGCTGAGTTATCTTGGACTTCCACCATGCTTCCCCTTGTATCTAGTGTAAAATTTTGACTCCAAAAGCTGTCCATTTTTATGTTTAATCAACTAAAATGAAACAATAAATTGACAAAAAGTTAGCTCAAATAAAAACAGATCCCAATATAATACGCATACTCTAAGCTACACGTTAGCGATATTCTCCAAATGTATCTACTATCTACTTACTACTTCGCCAACTAACAGAACTACTTTTCCAAGTATGACCCTGACCCTTGAACCAACCAAATAAATAATAGCATAACAAAATGACAAAAAAAATCCAAATTAAGTTCGACTGTTGAGTTTCTTACTCTAATTTTCAACCTATAGCAAATTAAAATAATTAGGAAATATTAAAATATATAATGAGCTTGACTTACATCTATGAATCAATCTACTATGACGATGCAGAATCCAGACTGGGTCTCTTCCTCGTTATATTTTCTTGAATTAATCTACTTGCATAACAATCTAACTCGTACGTAAAATGATTTTAAAAAAATGCAAATAAAAATATTAAGAAAATAAAATAAATTTTGGCAATTGCTTTTGACGTTTGACTTACGTATCGTCTTTTGTCTCCTTTATATTTCTTTGTAACTTCACATCACCGAGCAAAACTGGTAAATATTCCGTAGTTGGTCTCCTTCCTTGTGACCTTAATCTTTGAACCCCATAAAAGGTAACAGAAATAAAAATGTTATTGTTATTGTATCAAATTAAATTTGAAAGCTGAGTTTGACTTACTTCCTGGTCCCGCTGATTCCTGACTCCTGATGACTTAAATTTTCTGTTTCCTCCGAACCTCCAAAGATCTTAGTGATGACAATACGTTGACCTGGAGGTCAAGGGGTCAATCATCAAACTGCGACTGTAACTGAATATTTCTGACCATTTATTATTTAGTGATTTTTCCTTTCGTCCGCCGTCGTCGTCTCGTCGTCAAAATTTCAAGTCAAGAAGTTTTGGGCGGAAATCTCAGTCCCAATATTCGTACGAAAATGTGAACCAAGGATTCAATGGGCCAAGTTGAGATCCAGACTATGAACTTTGCCGTTCTTCATGTCGAGGGTGTTATCCCTTGGACAGACATGCATATCGGTGATTACGTCAGGACATGATTAAGGAAGTTGTAGAGGTCTATTAACTTGTGCTGGAGGATTAATTACATGCTAAGTTTTTGAACAGTCCAGAATTGCATTTTCAAACTTCTTTAAAGTCAATGGAAGAGAATATAAATTATGTTGATCGCCTCAGGGGATCTTCACATATTTTACAAAATCATTTATATAAACATTATATTATTATTTAGTTAAAAATAAATACCGGGAATTCTGTTTTTGGTCGAAATCCATATTATAGTAAAATTCTAAATGTCATTGTAGAAATTCAACAGAAAAGAATTAATGCAACTGTACTCCGTGTCTTGTGGGCAATTTTTGGTGGAAAATGAAGATTCAACAGTTATTTGGTTGAAAAAATAATGACAACTAGCACTCTACTTAATTTAAGTGGCCCAAAGTAGTATAAAATTAATATCAATGTTCATTTCTTTAAATCGTAGTTATCATATCTATCGCTAGTTATTGTATCTTATTGTTAGTTGTGTATTGTGGAACAGGTTTTCGTATTAAGGATTCGACCCCTTGAACATACATGGTGCAATGGTTCCTTCCAACTCCTATATACTATTGAAATAAAAGATTCAGTTTGTACTAAGAATGTATAAGATAGTTAACCAAATAGTATTGTGAACACATTTCTGCATGAACAGCTAGGATTTAAACAAATAAAAGATAACAAAGTAGAAATTCAATAAGGATAAGATTTCCTCATGGGCAAATGTTGAAACAATTTCATCAAAGATTTTTTTGACAAAATTACGCAATATTCTAAATATTCCCTAGTATTTCCAGTATTGGCTCATTGCTCAAAGTCGACTATTCAGCATTTGTTGATTTTGGAATTACATTAAACTTGTATACGACTAACCTAATCGGCTGATTTAATAATACCAAATAGTACTAATATTGATTAATATTTAGTCGCTCAGCGAGGGCGGATGTTCAGTATTCGATATTTCTCTTTCTTGGAAACGAATTATTTGACAGGTGCCTAATACTCAGTCAACCGAATAATTCGGCCAAATCCGATGTATTAAGTATATTCTCTGACTTGCCAAGTCCGGCATTCGTTTCTTCGCCGAATAGTTTACAACTCGTATATCGGCAAGGCAAGATATTAAGACATTTAAAGTACTAACTAGTTTCTTCTTCGGAATCAAGTTTTATAACTTCGAATTTGTATTCCTGGGATTGGGACGGAAGTTTCGACAACTTCCTCGGGAGAATTTTCTGCCGATTCTGTCTGACTATCTATCCGTGAGTTCGAACAAAGCTGTTGGAATGTACTTAATACTTAATCTATGCAATTTCTGAAATAATACTTATCCGTTTGGTTATTAATAAATGCTAAGATGTGAATATCAGTCTCAAGTTGAATATGAATCAAATGAATTCCTCGTAGTCGTAGTTATTGTTATTGTTGTAATCTTAGTTCGACATGAATACCAGAATATTTCAAGAAATTCGTGAATCTACGAGTTGTGTGTATGAAAAACTTTAGTTCTGAAGCCAAGAATTCAGGCTTCTACTAACAATGAATTTCAATTCTCATTTATTTTTTCGGACTAAATCCAAAGATTGGAATTCTCTTTTCAAAAAGTAAGAACTAAATATAGTAGAGATATTACAGAAATAATTTCGAAACAAAATATAACCAGTTCTGTTTGGTTTTTAAACCAGTTGTTAGTTTTTAATTTTCACTTGCCCTTTTTTTGTTAATTATAAAATTTCGCGTAGAAAATATTGTGTAAGAAATAGATATATTATGCATTCTTTGAAAAGTATAAGATTGTCATTTAAATTTAGAGATAAATATTATGCAGTCTCCCGGTCACTAAAGGTCAGCATGAATGTGATTTGAGCAATTGTAGTTGTAAACAGGTAATTCAATCAAATTCCAGTATGTCCAGACGCATGCTCGAGGAACGGGTCTTGAATAATGGGGATTCTCGGATTTTCAACAGGCATCTGCAACTTCAATCGTAGGTCATGAGGAGCACCGGAACTCAAATACGGATGAGCACGGATTAACCCCGGTTTCTCGATAAAACGGAAAACGGGATCTCCATAGGTAGACACATCCGGCAAGCTGTCATAGCTCGGAAGCGGTTCTGGAGCTTTCTTGCCACTTCGAAGTCTTTCAGCCGCTTCGTCTTCATCGGCTAAAAATTAAAACAATAAATTGGTTAGTTTGGGGGTTGTTTAAAGAAACATCAACTAAACCCATGTGTGCCCGAACCGTGGGATCAGCCCCAACATTCAAAGAAAGAAGGACTACGTGTGCAAATATCGCGCTATAATTTGCAAATAATTAAAAAATTAAAAACCTTACCCAATCTAGAATCACCGTCATTCAAATTGTCATGGTAGATTCGTTGAAGACCGCGGTATGAGAATAGAAGACTATTAGTAACCAATCCAAAGAGATTAATGTCGATCAACTTCACTTCCTTATCTCCAAATCGAACAACGTCAAAGACAACTGAAATTTGAATTATTTCTATCAATACATTTGTGTTTAGTGCTTCAATTTAATTACTCAAAAAATATTGTCCTATAATTCTAAAAAAAAGTCCACATAAACTTACAGCTATCCAAGCCAACTTTCAGAAACAAGTTTTCACGATAAAAACGATGGATGTCGGAAATGATCAAATCCCTCTCGTCGTAGATTGTTGGATAGCAACCCGAAGTATCACGCTGACAAATGCCTACGTAAGGAATGTAATTTCATTAACAATCATTATTTTAAATTAACAAAAATATATGATAAATATGTAAAGTGTAAAGCTTTTTTTCCTCACCGACAAGAAGGTGATGAGTGACAAAACAACGAAATTCAGCAGCCGGAGAAATATCAATCCATTTGCGAAGCACCAAGGTTGAAGGGAGGGCATCCGGATTATAATTCAAACAATACTGGAATGATTAAAATTGGAGAAAATATTAATTAGATTAATACGACAGAAACTGAATTCAATTTTCGAAAGCAATACCAGTCCTACCTTGTAAGGCTCACTCAGAATATCCGAAATGTAGTTAGATGCCTTGAAGAGTAAATAAATATCACCAGGCATGAAACTCCTCATGCATTTGTTAAAACCAATCCAAACGGCATCCTAGAATAATAATCACAAATTAGTAAAGACTTTTAAAAATAAAATCAGTCAGCAAGAAAGAAAGAACCTTTGGACTCTTCCAGTTCAATTTTGGTAATACGGAACCTCCCAGCTTCTTGATGGCTGACTCAATCTCCTTATCAAAATCATCAAATTTATCAAAAATCCGACCGGGAGTAAAACTGTGAGGTAAGGACTTCGGAGCCGTTTCTTCGTCACTGCTGCTAGTGCTGGACGCCCGGACACGTCGTTCTTCCTCCTCGGTAGATTCATAAGAGGAGGACATCAGAGTATCATTTGAGTTTGATCTTGGAAGCGAATTCATGACTGAAGTATCTGTGTTCTTAGGTAGGTTGCAGCCGATTGTATTCAAATATTCCAAGACATCTGGGGGAATTGCAAGAAAAATTGTTTTCTGAGTCACGCTGGCAAACTTCGGATACCAATTGGATATGAAGGTTTTCTCCAAATCATCCTGAGTGAATTCATAATAAGAACACTTGTCCACATAGTTAGCGTCGTCTTCGTCAACGTCGCTACTGTCAGATTTCCTTCTTGCTCCTAATTTCGGTGCTGTAAGTGCGGTTTCACTGCTTGCAAGACGATCAGGGAGTAATTCAGCCTGACGTTTCTCAGAAATTCGACGATAACCCCCTGGTTCCCGAACGTTGAGAACGTCCTTGGTCTTTAAGTTTTTTGGAGGGTTAGAGCCGGGTGAACTCTGTGATCTTTGTGACGTTACGACTTGAGCGGGGTCAGAGGGCAATTCAGCATCATTCGGATTAGGTCTAAATGCGTGTTGTGAGGTAGAGGAGGGGACCTCTTGGTTATTTCTGTACAAAGACACCAAGGGTTGCTCCGTTGACTTGGCGGTACGGACATCAGAGACGTTAGTATTCACAGCCACAGGTTCAGATTCAGTCTGAGGATCTACAGCTGAGGAACCATTATCGGTCGAAGTCTCTGGGGCCGTGTCAATTCCAGCAGCCTCAGTAGATCGAGTCTCTTGATCCCGAATTTGGGTCAAATCGGTCACAGCAGCCACTTTCCCAATACGATCCATTTATTGCGTAGGTATTTCTGACTTATAACCTGTGAAGATTTTGATCATAAAGGATAAGATTTACATTAACAACCTTGTTAATTTCAGAAATTCGACTACCAAAAAATCAACAGTTTATTAAACCCCTGGAAACTGGGGGTCAAGTGTCAAAGTAGGATTTAAATCGACGTGACTATGACTAAACCGTAGTACTTTCAAGACAACCCGCCTATGAGGTTCCAAGAAAATCAACGGTTTTGATTGAATTAAAGGACATTGGATTGAGTCTCGTAAGACGATGATTGTTCTGATTTCATGTCAATTTCGTCAAACCACTCTAAATTTTCAAAGTCCCGAGCAAAATACTAACACTTAAACCGTAATCTAACCACCACCATAAGTGATGCAAGTGTTGGAGACTTGGAACATTTTCAACTGATCCAACTACAGGGAAAGCAATCACAACCTGGGGCCTATTTAGACCTCGTACAACTAACCTTTGACCTTCTTAGTCAGTCCACGTCTCCAAATAGTAAATATTCCGGTACCTTCCACAAGCCGTAGATTTACATTTGTCATTTTAATTATTTTATTAATACACATATTATTTGGAATTAGAAATTAATTAAAAATCAGCCATAAAATACACTCATTTTACTAAACTCCTGAAATATTATTCCAATATATTCGTTTCATGTTTTAAATACTTACGATTTGAAGAATAGATGAACTTCTAGATTGGGACGAATAAAATTAGTCAAAATGTTCCCGTTGCAATTGGCTTCTTAGTCACTGGAACTTGTTGAATTTTTGATTGAATCTTCTTGAAGTTATAAAATTTTTCAAGTGACCGGGAGTAAATTGACACAAGATGCGTGTAAATTAAATAAAATTTAATGAAATTTTGATAAATTTTGACTTGGAAATTTGGAGAACAAAAAGACTAGGTCCAATTTAGAAGAGTGAAGAATATGAACTGCGGAAGACGAAGACAGAATTCCCGGGTTCATTTCAATCCAGGAATTTCAGTCCCACTACACTGTTGCAATTCCGACCCAAAACACACACTTTCATTGGGGCGACGTGCAATTGTATGGTGCCAAATTTCCGAAAACTTTGACGTACTCAAGATTTCTATCATATGTTCTAAGCGGTGGCGTCCATAATGACGTCATCCTAGATTAACTAGACCAATTCCGACTCAAATCCAACCCCTTCATCCCCATCCAATGCGAGTGGGACTATGGTGTAATACTTCTGCCAAACTTTTCCGTACACTTGATTTCGTCTTGAATTCTTCCAAATGTGCTAAGCGACGTGTCCTTGATGGCGTCATCAAGAATTATGACTTAATTCTTGATGACGTCATCAAGGACACTGTCGCTCATACTAACTAGCAGAAATTTAATACTTCGTAGTCCAATGCGATTATATCATAAAACTTCCTATACATATATAAACATTGATTTTCTATCGGATTCTTTGAAATGTGCTACGCAATGGTGTCGGTAATATCGTCATCCTAAATTAACTCCACCATTTCCTTTGTTGGCATCCAATGCGAGTGGGACTATGGAATAATACTCCCCACAAACTTTTACTTTAACACTTGCTTCTAAATTCTTCTGAGTGTGCTACGCGATGACGTCCGTGATGACGTATTCAAGAATTCTTGACGTAAAGAATGAATGCATGTCTAGGAGTATTTTCCTATAATTATTATTAGTGCAGTGCATTTTAGTCATAATGGAGCAGAGAAATTCTGGGCAATTCACTTTACTCGTACTCGTACTGCATCGATTACATGGACGTTACTAGCAGCTATTCCGTCGTCGATTTTCCTTGTAAATAAGAGTATGCGTTACAATTTTAATGTCCTTTTCAACCCAAGAACAGGAGTTATGATGGTTTGAGCGAAGTTTTCATTAGTTTTTGGTTAATTAAATTAATTTCAACAGTTTTAGAGGGCATTCGTATTTTTACTACCGGTGGAAAATTACGAATTGAGTGTAAATGAGATGCTACGGTGCCTAGGTTCTACCTCACAAATATTAGAGTCGAACTCATGTCGTAATACTCTGTTAGGTCTGGAAATGTTTCGTAATTCCTTAACCAGATTCAAATCAGCTAATGATTTTTTATTACTTAAGGTTATTTAATGAGAAATTGGAGTACGTTTGTTTTCCGCGATATTTTTTATTGGTCAGCGGTTGTATACTTGTTCGAAAATAATTTTTTATGTGCATAATTAACAATGAACGAATGCAATAATGGCAAAACCAACTGTTATGTTATTTGGAATCCATGCAGTGTGCATTTTCTAACAATTACACTTGCTGTTGATACTACTGGCGTTCCATGCACTGAAGGTAATGTGAATATGAGTTCATGTGCATTACGTGGAATATCGGTCATTGGACACTGGATATTCTAGAAATACCTGAATACAAATCCAATGTACCTGTTAATGAAAACTTGGATTTGAATTGTGTCAACGGAATATTTCTTCCTATCGGAAAGTCGATACTGAATGTCGTCCCCTGCCAGAGCCCGGCGAAGCAACATTAAATTATTTCCTCTCTTGCCTTAGTTTCCGGTCATTTTGTTCACATTAAATTCAAGTCAAGGGGCGGGCCGAATTATTTTTATTCCTAGTGCTACGGAAATAATTTACTCCCAAAAACTGTATATTTCGTCATCTAATTAAATAATTAATTGTAATTAACTGTATTGACTTCTTTCTGTCTGAAAATGGAACCAAATAAGAGATATCCTGTCAATCCATTTCTGACCCTGGAACCCGGTCTTGTAATAGATTTGACCAAGGCAAATAAGTGCTCCTCTCCGAAAGTGACACAATCGGCAGAAGTTATCGTGAAGGGATATCCCATCGCTTCCCCTCGAAAAGTGACACAATCGGCAGAGGTCATGGTTGAAGAAAATCGGATTGCTGCGTCGCAAAAAGTGACACAATCGGCAGAAGTTATCAAAGAATATCCCGTAGCTTCCCCTCGAAAAGTGACACAATCGGCAGAGGTCATGGTTGAAGAAAATCGGATTGCGGCCTCGCGAAAAGTGACACAATCGACAGAAGTTATCAAGGAATATTCCGTAGCTTCCCCTCGAAAAGTGACACAATCGGCAGAGGTCATGGTTGAAGAAAATCGGATTACTGCCTCACGAAAAGTGACGCAATCCACTGAGGTCACTGTCAAAGAAAATCCCATTGCTTCATCTCCAACAGCGAAAGAATCGCCAGAGGTCATATTCAAACCCAAAGCCACACCCAACGAGACCAAAAAATTCGGTCCAGGTAGTCAGTCCTGGTCTGGGAAGCCACAGAATTTCACTTCCAATAAGCCGAGTGGGAACTCGCGGCAGATGAAAAAAGTATCCAATCTCTTCCGAAATCCGGTCAGGAATTATGGGAAAACCAGGTAAAATGATCTTACATTATGTATAAACCATCCAACTCAGGTTGTTTTATTTTCTAGTCACTTCAAATATTCAATTTGCATTAACATGAGGATAAGTTTCGGTTCATCCTCTGGAGCATTTAAACTGACCATTCTGCATTTTGACTTCACACACACATTCACACATTTGTTCTGAATCCGAAACATGTCCACGATTTGCCAATGCACTTGGCACGTGTCATTGTCTAGTCTTGACTTGAGGAATAGAAATAATAATTTTGTCTTACCAGCGACTTCCATCTACTTAAATTTGCATAATATTATGGATAATGGATACGTTGCTTTGCATTGTATTGACTATAATCCTAAAATATTTTACATACAATCTGAATTTTATGAATTCTGCCATCCACAGGTTGGTGCGCAATTATATATCGAGTCTTAACTGAAGTTTTGAAAGATTAACGCATTAAAATTTTGTGAAAAATTGAAAATGCCTTGAGTTTTTTCTAATTAGGGTAAGCTACACAATGTGCTTCTCATTTTTTCTGGAAACTCCCTAGTTGTTCTGGAACTGGTTGTACTGTTCGGTAATACATAGTTGTGCATGTTTCTTTGTATTTCCTTAGACTTGAGAAAGATTTGGACCGCCAGTTGGGATTAACTTTGCTTGGATGTGACCTTGAGAAGTACCACGACAATTTTAAGAGACACCATGTCTCTTACCTGGATTTTCTCAGAATGAGCAACGAAGACTTGATTGACATCGGAATCCAGAATTTAGAAGATCGTAAAAAACTTCGCCTAAAAATCAAGGAGATTTCCGAAACTGCCTTTCCTGACCGAGAAGCAATTCCGCCAAGGATCCGTAGTCAATTATTGTGAGTGGAATTACGTTATTCTATATTTCTTTATACCGCACGATGGATGTAAATTAACTCGAGCATTTTAATTAATAATCAACTGATATTACAGGGACCCTAACAGAGTCGGGATGATGTCAAACAACGTTAAGCATTTGAAGCAGATGGTAGGAGATGTGAAAGACGAGAAGAATTGTGGAATCACAGAAGTTATGGAACTTGTCAAGAAAAATCCTTCGTCACTTCAAGACGATTCCATTCTTAACCCCGTCGGAGTCGTGATTGATGCTATTAAAGAGGTAGACAAGGGCTGCCATAGGTTAGACAAGAGGGCCGAGGAATTGAGAGCTCAATACCAGAATCGGAGATCAAACATTTTGAATAAAGTAAGTACAGGTATTTGCATACTCTGTATGTTTGAATGCAGGGGTTAGCACTCTAACAGAAAAACAAACAAACAAACAAGGATGATTCACTACTATTTATGATCAATTGCTGAATTTTTTTCCGAATTAAATATTGTACAAACTGACATTCAGTTTTTC
>JAQFYE010005961.1:0-11310 GCA_034694305.1 Protaphorura glebata
TCGATATTCGTGACCGCTGTATTTGTATTTGAATTTGGAATGGAATTTCACAGTTGGTTACCCGGTTCCGGAGGTTTGTGGCACATACACAAGTGATAAAAACTAATCCTAGCCCAGACATGCCCTGCCCGGGTATTATTATTTACCTTACATGGGAAACCGAATTCTCATGTAGTTCCCTGCTCGTGCTCAAATGGCGAAAATGAGGGCAACCTTCTCACTACTGCGTGTAGAATTTAAATCTATGCGGATTATTTCTTGACTGATTGGCATGCTGGTGTGGTGAGTGAGATCTCGGAATTCAAGTGCAAGCTGCATACACTACAGAATTATTTGCTATGAAATGCCAATTGCATGAAACAGGTTTTACCGTCTCAGGGGTTCCCATTTCTAAAAGTGTTGAGAGATTAACAAGGAAACCACTTTTAATGGAGAAACACGACTGATTTCTCGCCAGATGAATTTTCGGTTTGGTATTTGAAATTTTTGAAACATACAGTGTTTCATTCCGGCCATATTCTACTGACATCTCCGGAAATGCGCGAATGAAAAATAAGAAAACAATTCACCTGCCGAATGGACTTTCGCCGTTTTAGTTTAAATGTGAAAGAGTTTCCTTCCGTGATGTTTCGTAATCCGAGCACTTGATTTACTCTCCTTGTCACTTGCGACTATTTGACCATCAAATTCCAAAATTTCCGGGGGTTAAATATGCAGTGATGTATTTTAACAACATAATACGTGGCCATGTATTTTAATATGCTAAATACACACATTACCCGTCGTAAGTTGATGTTACGCTGGATACTTGCACATTGTAATTGCAACCGTATGCGTGCCTGGGAGCGTTTAGACTAGTTTGGTTTGGTTCTCTCCGGGAATGAAAAATTTGAAATTATTCAGCGCGAGTAAATGAAACCGGTTCTCATCGAAGCCATAATAATAAGTGCACATTCATAATCGCGGACGAAGTGCATTGCAGTGGTCCACTTCGTTGAGCGGAACCTCAAAAAACCAATGCACTCTCAGGTACAAAATAGTTTTCTGAAGAGGGCCATTTAGATTCCCGAGCAAATATGAGAATATGAGATATACGATTTTTGAAGAATCTATCGCAAATTTACGACATTCCGCGGTGTGGATAAAGCTTGTACTCCTCGTGGGATATTTCTGTTATTCCGAAATACCCACATCTTCAATGTGGTTTCTGTTGTCATAAAATCGGTATGGAATGTATATCTCACCTATTTGGAGACACCAATAATTTTATTGATTTGAAGTATGTGTAGAATAATTTTTTATCTTGCGTAAGAAGGGTGGACGGTTTTATAGCAAACCAGAAGGTGCAACTAACTGAAACTGCCTCGAAGTATGAAAAGGAGTGAGATTATTAAGGACTACGTTATTCTCCCTACTGGCAGGTTTTTACTTTGACAGGCGCTCGTGAGCCGGAGATCAAACTTAATTGCATACTTTCAAAACCAGATGAAATTCACTTTTCAGGTGCTAGCGTAGAGCTACGAGCTAGTCTTCATAATTGTTTGTTTGGCATGCTGCGAAACTTGGACCATTCCACTGCACAGTTAATTTTTCTGACGTACGAAGAACTAAATTTTGAAAATGAAAGACTTCAGATTTGATCTTGCTACCGATAAAAACTGCAAGAATAGTCTATTGCATGAGGTATGGTAACAAAATCTAAACTAGGACATCTACACGAAAACTGCGTTATAATAAGTAATTTCTTGACGAACTGAAATTTATACAATTGACGTTGAGCTGAACTTTAGTTTCACAGTGAATTTGCTCTCAGTTTGTATTTTACTGTTTAATTTCTCACCAGCAAATATTTAGAAAAGCTAAGTTTTTGTTACTTAACATTCAACTCATTCGACCCAGTATGAGGAGAATTCAATAAAACCAGTTAAACAATTGCAATAAAATAACCAGCGGGAGTACAATACATGGAGGAAGAACTACAGAGCTTCGTTGGTATAATATATTTCAGTATTCGCAGAACATGTAGGATATGGTGACCGAAAAATTATAGCAGCGATTTGTGATAAAACGTCTCAATTTATTATGTGAACTAATTCATAAAAACGGGGAAGCGTTTCGGTCATTTAATAGGGTAGAGTTCGTATGTCGGTCAATGCAATTTTAATTCTTCCGGACCATTAGACCGGTACTTGGCTCCGAGTAACGATAAATAGCTCGAACCACTTTCAAGTGAGTCAAACTTTCCTCTGACCTTTGACTTCACCTTTGAACAGGACTAACTTTTGCGATCAATCCCGGGTGCTCTTTTTCATTTGACAGAATCCTATCCATTAAATTCACATTTCGTATCAGTACATCCTTCCATGGCTCAATTCGTGGATGTAAATTTTTTCTCGGAATATTCACAATGGAAAGCTACTTTATTCGGAATGTGCTTCTCACCCTCGTGGTGAAATGATTGTTTTACATTTTAGACAAAAATTAAGAATAGTTACATACGTACAACAATTTTCAATGGAAAATAAAAATTGAGTAAATATTTGTTTTAAAGAAATTATTGCATCGCATTTAACACAATGCATTTTATTTATTGTTTGTTCGTGCTAATTATTTGCAAATTCAATTTCTGGTTCACTGCCCACGCATGTACTGAACAAATAGAGATTAATTGCCCTCAGATGTATCGCGCCGACTAACCAGGAATTAAATGGAAAACTCACCGTTTCGCAACGAAGCGATACTTGTCTTGGCGATTTTTCAAACGACCGTGTTTTAGGAAATTCAGCTATTTAATGCAGCTGCGGTTCCTTGGTCTACATCAGTATTCGCAGTGATTGATTGATTCATTGATTTATTCAACTGTCAGGCCGATTTCACATACGTGTTCTTTAAGCCACGGGGACAGACTACTCCCTACAATATACATAATAATAACAATCACACAATAATACATAAAATACCAACACTCCATAACCTCAAATATCAGAATTACTCATAAAATCGTAACCATAAAAATTCCAATTATTTCCATTTAACCACCAGGTTGTTTTATACATTATCCATGATCCAACACACAGATTTCTTTTGTTGTGTCTTGTATATTTACATAAAAAAATTCGTCCATCAGCATTCAGACCAATCTTCATAAAATTACATAATTTAGATATCAGTTTGAAAATTTTAACTACAAATACATTCATCGGAATTTTTATAATTTTCTTCATTTCAGCTCGAGGCACAAATGCAGGAACACACTTTGGGCACGACCAAGTTCTAGATTTTAAGGCCTCAATATATGATTTGTCTGACATTGACAATGAACATTTATTGCGATGAAAGTAATGAAAACAGTGAACACACTGTAATAAACCTACTGCAGGTTTCTTTAACAGACCCTTGGAAATATCATTTTCAAAAATAAACCAATACCTGGTTTTTCTATATTTAAGATCCATTGCCTCACAAACAATTAACTCGTCACATAATTTACACATTGGACCATCATTTTCCTCAAAATCCCAGTACTCAGCAACAATGTTACAACCAATAATTCATATTCACTATCACTCCCCAAACCAGGCAGCACTACCACATTCTCAGCTGATGCTTGTTTGATGAATTCCTCAGGTTTCAGGCGTTCTTCACAGTCTATACTCACAAATGATTCTTCCGATTCCGAGCTCTCATTTAAATTCTCAGAGTTTGTTGCACTGGACGATGAATGTTTGTAGTCTGGATAGTAGCCACGTGCATTGCATTGGTCACCTGAGTCAAACCCAGTGGATGAGTCGTAAGATAAGTCCCACATGGTAATTATGTCCGTGACTCTGAGGAGAAATAAAAAAACAGGTGGACAGTATGTGTTGCAGATGTGACGTCACCACAGATTAAAAGCCGCAAAAAATGCAGTTTAACTTAGTTTATTATTATCAACAATACTTTAAGTCATGGTCCATTGATAAAGAAAATGAAAAACGGTGAAATGATTAATACTGGCCTTTTAATTTGCTAAACTGCATTATCCTAGAGAGCGGAATCGGGTTTGGACGGAGTTTCCCCCGAAGCTTATTCCAATTAAACCGATCCGACAGTCCAGGTTTAGGGGGAATGATGGCGATTTTTTCATCAGTCCTGGGTGATTGGTAGTTGTCGTAATGGGCTTCCAAAAAGTTAAGTATCCAATCCAATTTGCAGGAAAAACTCAAAATTTGCAGGAAGTTTTAATATTATATGTACAGAGAAAATTAAAATTGTCGGTGGTATTGTTTACGTCACCCGGCAGTTGAGTTCACTTGACAAGGAACAAACTGTGCGTGTAATATATGGTAAAATCTTTCGGTCACTCAATTAGTGCGCCTTTTATTTTTATGACTCCCTTTCGGAGAATTAAACGGAATTGGCAGACAGCTCAGCTCATGGAAAAATGTGTGAAGTAAAAGTGCGTTACCTTACGTCCGACGGCTATATGGTAGTTACAAAAGTAATGAAAAATGTAGCACAAAGATTCTATGTATATGGATTTTCAAACGTAGCACAACTTACGAATTATCTCAAAATCCACCAATTTTATTTTTGGGCTCAAAAATGGTAATGTCATTTCCATTCAATTGGTCAAACATAACCGAGTACTATTTGATGACCCCATTGTACGGCTTTGTCCACACTTTCACTGTCACACTCATAAGTGTTGATAAAAAGGTTTGCGCTTGCAGAAATAGAAAATAGGTTTACACGTGCACTTTCTTTTGTGGGAACTGGAGTAGCTGACGAGTACGAAATGCTTTTGTCCATTGTGGCCATTTGAATCGGATTATTCTTCATCACGATTGGACTCAAGGCATACAATTATTTTGTAACCACGTTTGATTCTGCGATTTTGCAACTTCCGATTAAGTTTTTCTTCCAAAAATAGAAAATATTTTTTGTAATTTCTTGCGGTTTTGTTGACATTAGAGCCATTTACTTTAAGAATTATATAAATTGATATGTAGAGCGCTAATACAGATATTTTTGGCTGGAATCTGGAAATAAACAGACAAAAGTGAGAAAATTGAGAACTCGTGAAAGAATAACACGTCCACTATATGAATTCATAATCGTCGAGAAAGATACGCCTATGTTTCACTAATTAGTCAAAGCATCAGACTTAGAATACAAAAAGTGAGACACTCTCTTATAACGAGTGCACTCCGGTCGTTTAATCCTAAGCATGACTTCGTTATTTTTTTTGAAGGTCTTGCCGCCAAAACTGTAAGAAACGTTCTCTGGTATTTCCCACTGGAATATGGGAGTGACTAATTTGTGTAATAATTCAGTGGCTCGAATGAAGAATTTCCAGTAACCAGAGAAATCCTCTTACTTACATACAAGTAAACTCCAATAGCGTAATACTAATCTGAGTTAACCTGTATGTCAGGTTCAATACGGCTGGCAACTAATTCGGCTACGTTACCCAGGCCAGTGTGTTAAGCTAGCTAATGTCTCAGATAACACTAAATAATATTTTATCATCAGGTGTACGCACGCGAATCAAAGTACACCTGGGTTTACTAGTTAACTCTCTTTTATGGATGCTGGAGCAAGTCGCTCCAAATAATGCCAAGATGAGTTAAACAACACAAGATTTTAGCATTGATGGGAAATTATGAACGCCAATTGGATTAGAGAATGTATGGGGCAATATGCAACTATAAATGAAAATTTGGACAGGGGCTTCGCCCGACCTAGGCTATAAAATCTCAAGTAGTACTGATTTGAATGCGATGTTCTATAATTATAGTTTAATTGTGGTTTGCAGCTTGGGGTAATGTAAGACAGTTAAAAGAAAAATGAACAAAAATGGGCTCACTAGTTAGCTCTCTTATTGGATGCTGGGGCGAATCGCTTCAAATTATGCCAAGATGCAGTAGTCAACGCAAGAATTATGATTGTAATGAAAAGAATGAACAAACTCGGAATGGTAGTACTATGCCGGAGTGATGTGATAATAATGTCTAAAATTCGAGCATAGGCTTCCGCCTACCCTGTGGTATAAAATCTCGAGTGGTACTAATCTTGTAATTAAATTTCTACTCAAACAGTTAGGCTTGAGGTAAAGTGAAACCCTCCCAGAAAAAACGGGCGTGATCTGTATAGGGTTAATTAACAAAAATCCCAAATTCCCCCTCTCATCTGGACTCTTTACACACACACTGGTGATCTTGAATCACATCAATTTCTTTCCTCCGAAATATCTCAAAATATTTATGACCGGTTTCCCACTACTTAAACTCAAATTTCCCAGGGTTTTTTAGGATCAGAGTGGCACTAAACAACTCATTGAATTAGAGCACGATGTCCTCTGGGTGGAAAACAAGGCTCATTCAATTCGAGA
The DNA here is from genome assembly GCA_034694305.1 of Protaphorura glebata. Classification (NCBI taxonomy): domain Eukaryota; kingdom Metazoa; phylum Arthropoda; class Collembola; order Poduromorpha; family Onychiuridae; genus Protaphorura; species Protaphorura glebata. Next base: position 6,374 of record JAQFYE010005961.1, read on the forward strand.
GTTCAAATACCAAGGAAAAGGTAAGGAAGATGAATTTTGACGCCCGACTTACAAATTTCCAGCTATTCTCCCGAAAATCCGATATTCCGCGATGCCCGATGTTGACAGGATGGCTTTGGACCGAAGAGAAGATGAGAAAGTTCAGGTAAGTCCGGGTACTCTATCTCTTCCCCAATTTAAGAAACGAAAAACTCAGGACGCGTTATTTAATTTAATTTACTCTTCCACGTCACAAGTTTGGGAGCAAAAGAGCGAACAACCAAGAGGTTGAAAAAGTAGAGTAGGAGTTAATAGAATTTCCTGGCCACATTTAAGATGTGTTCAGGTCTGAAGCTAGCTAAGGAATGAAGTCAAAGCTCTGGATACCTGTAAAGTATCCCCTTCTCAACCCAGGTAGGTTAGAATCCCCACCCCACCCCAAGTCTGGGTCTTATCAAAACTATTCAATGAGCGGAGGAGTATGGATCTGTTCCACTGGCTTGCCTCTTCCTGTTGAATGCAGGTCAATCCTACGCGAAAAGCAAGTCCCTTAGGAATGCGTAATTCTGGAGTCCCAGAATTTTTGCCCTTACAAAACGTCCTAGCCTCACATCCTTAAATTTTATATAATCTTGGGCACAAAAGTCAGTGAATTCCTTATGACAGCCTCGCCACTGCTTTGCATTTTGCATGAGCGCATTTAACGCTTTTTCATTAAGCGGATGGCGTATACAGTACCTCCCGCCCTGAATAAGAAACGAAGCGCGTGGTTAGTCAGGTTGGAACATAAATATTGTCTGGAGTCCAATGATAGTTGCTTGAAGATGAGATGAGAGTGTTCAACCCGAGGTCTACAAAAGTAAGGATTCTTCCGGGTTTATCCGGGTATAAAATCGTTTTGTCTATTTACTTCACCTTGGTATTCGTGACTAGGACACCTGAATTGGCAAATATTGAAAGACAGGTCGACACGAGTTTACGCGGTGCAACTTCATTGGACGTAATTTGGCCAATAGTCGAGGTAGTAGGGAGTACGATAATACAGCGGGAAGTAAACCTCCTCATACCAATGACATCTATCTCAGACATCCAAGTCTCACCTTGACGAAGTAGTGAGCGATCGACTTGACTCCTTTACCAATGTGCTACCGCCGACTGATCTTTTCTTAATAATACACACATCTACGTATTTCCGATGACGCTACAATGTACGTAGTTGGTGGGTTTATGAACCATCTAGCCTCAGGTCTAACCTCAACTTCACTCTATACGAAGCGTTGGAATTCACGAAATTACGGAGCTGTGTGTGGTGGCGTTTATACGCATTTGTATTTGTGGCAAAGCCTCTTATCGGATTTAGTTTTGAACGGTGGTTGTGGTTTAGTTGTCTTATTACCGGCTCATAAACGCGGCTTCTCACAAATCTTTAATTCGTGTTTAGGTGCAAGGGTTATCGCAATTGCGATTTGTCTGATCCCACTTCCACTAACAATTCCATTCATTCGCCGATCAGACTGTAAGTAGAAACAGAGAGCTCACGCTTCCGTAAAACACAACGGTCCTTCCCACAATTTGATTCCGCGTTATTGAATTCCACACTCTGCTACGAATCTAATCTATAACCTGGCTCTGGAGGTCTACCATTCTTAATTCGAATCAGTCTGGTGAGTAACGTTGGATTTTCTTAAGGGGAAATTTACCATTAAATACACTGGGAAACAATATTTACTAGCTCGAATACAAGATGACTAAATACATATGAGCTGTATCTGTTGTACTTGTCTCTTTGTGTTCATTGGTAACCTTATGCCACGCGAAAGGATATTTTGCCAGTTACGGTTTTTCGTATATTTTCTTGTGGTAAAGCTGTTGGACTTACAATGCAATGGCAAGGAGAAAATTGGAGCTAAACCACTTCAACTACAGTTGGCGATCTGTAGTTTCTTGCTCGTGGTCATTAGTTCAGTCGAGGACAAGGTCCCATTTGCTCATTATCTTCATTTTCATCGAGGCTCCATATCTACACACCTAGCAAAATGTTACAGGGTGTTTCAAAGAACTATTCACATTATGAGTCACGTTCAGCCGCAGCACTTCATCGGCTCGTCATGTAGACCGCGATGGCAGTGTGAGATGGCGATTGTTTAGCTTACCTTTTCAGAAAGCGTTGTCAGGTTATCTTGATTGCGTTGACAATACACCCAGTAATACAACTTGAGCAAAAAATAAATATTCTCAGACACTCTGGAAGGTATATTCGTAGTAGGATGAAAGATCAGAATGAAAGGATGGATGTCTCTGTCCGCACTTTCACTGCCACTTTTACTCTTATCTTTCATGCCATGTAGTGTGCAGACAGGTCCACTTTCTCCCACCCAAGGATCCAATTAACATTCATGCTAAGTGCTTTTGCGACCAAATGGATTGGCTCAACTCAACCTCTTTTAACCACGTCCACTCCATCCAAAAATTTGACCAGCCAATCTATCCTTTCACTTTCGTTTCGCTACACGCGACGTCATTTCCGATGTCAAATGGAAACATTTGTTCATGGTTAATCCTTGGAGCTAAATATCAGCAGAGGAAATGTTCCAATAAATCATAAGGGGATTTCATTGATTTTGTCGGCTTTGTTATTTTTGTGAAAGCTAGACACACGGACAATTCTAAAATCAAGCTTTCTCCCTAGTATTTAATTGACATTTTAATGGGTTCCGTCCTAAAATGGAGAATTTCGCTTCCAAAAGCCTTGATCCAATTCCAGTAAGACATTTTATGGACAGTCCGAGAGAGCCAAACTCTGTACATAGTGAAATGAAAGCGGCTCCCCATGCCACTTTGGAAACTCTAATGAGTAGGGACTTCTGAAACAACTCCACTACTTGAGAAATTCAGAATAAAGTAAAACTTAGCTACTCAACAATCTCTTCCGCATCCTTCTGCGAAATATTTCATAGGATTTTCTCGTTCTTTTGCGATGGTCTATATTCCAGGAGTGGGTTCATGCCACTCTGACTCTGTTGAGTCATAGAAACGACTTCATTATCACATGCTGTGACAATTTGTACATGTCACAATCTCTTGCTCTACTTTTTGTTTCCCTTGAGTGCGTGTCCTCCATTCCAAAATTCCGTTGCGTGCCGAACGATGGAAGCGCGGGCATGGTCTGGCCTCAATAATGTAACGTTATATTTGCACATTCTTGTCTTGATTTTATATCTTCCAGTGTGCCGTGCGTAAGTTTCACTACGATTCCATCCTGCAAAATGCATCAGAGGACGAGTTCGAAATTAAAATTCAAGCCCAGCAGTTTTGTCATCTTTGAGAGTGTGGGAGAAAGTAAAGGGAAGAAAATTTATCAGCTGAAAGGAAAATGTGACTCAAAATTGTCCCCTTAGAAATTATCGAACTCACAAAAATTTCTCAATCGGTCATATTTGTAGTCAAAACACTTTATGTAACACCTGAGCCTGGTATTTGTGCGGATGTGTCTTTTCAAATAAAGAGTGGTTTCTTCGTCAAAGAAAGTCAACATTACAGCTCCTGAGAGAAAAGTAAACTGGATGGAAGCTTTTCTTTCCTTCGCTGTTTTGAGCATTAGCGTTCAATTTATCCACTTCTGTTTTCTCTTTGCTTTCCTTTCCTTTCTCGACTTTTCCTTCTGTAAACAAAAACATCCAAACAGGTGTTTCAACGAACCTGGATTTTATCCCATGCCATGCCGTGTTGACTTGAATTGAGATTTACGTATTCCACTCTTCCGGCAAAGATTTTCGAAAACAAACTTCTTAACAAACTCCTTAAGGAATTTTGTTTGATTTTTCCCACAGTGCTACTTAGGATTAGTTCTCTGTGCCGAAAAAACCTTACATGTGCCAATTGTGCCATCATTTGCAGCGCACAGTAAAGTCGAAATTGAATTACAGATTTCTTACGGCCTCCGGCGGTTCAGTAACTCCAGTGAGGATTCCTGTCGAAAGGATCCAAGAATCCAGAAAAATGATCTCGTTAATAGATCTGAGGAATGAAATGGAAAGAAAATTAAATTTAGTAGACTTCATTCGATTCTGTTTGATTTTTCAAGAGTATAAACGGTAGCCAGGGGTTGTAGGCGATATTGATTGTCACCTAAGTTCCAGGTCATTTCTCTTGACCCCGATTTCTCACAAAACTGTCACTTTCAACTGCACCTAGCGACCCAAGACTTGTTCCTTTTATACTTTAGATGCTATTATTTCACAGGGTAGTGCATTAGTACAATTTAGTTATCATCAAGCTGTGGAGATCCCCAGACAAACGTCCAAATATAAATTCGCATTTTGCGATTTTTTACTCATTTAAACAAAGGAAGAGTTTTGACTTTAGGACAAGTACAAAAGAACTCATTCCAGTTATTAATCAAAATCAATGACATTTTCGCACTACTTGTTCATGTAAATTGGAAAAACCTGTCAGAAATACTACATCCAATTCCAGGCATAGGCGAATATTCCTACCATTTTTGTTCTAACAAAAGTTGACGCATGACGATTTCAAAACTACAGATAAGAAACTTTTCCTTTCCATTTATTTATTTAAGGACTAGCAGAAAGCCCAGAAATACTTCTGGGTTAGAAAGGAATCGAATAAAATATATTACAGGACAGTCTCTAGCTGACCCTAGGGTAGGATCTCACCTTAGTAGTAGGAGAAAAAATGGACGTTACAACATAACAATTATATTCTGTTGCTAAGCAACCTAAAGAAAGGCAAAGAATCTCGGCCTTACGGCGTGGACTAACTATGGAATTTGTTTAATCTGGAGAATTAAAAAAGATCAAGTGCGTACTACAATTGTGAGAAATCTTGTTTTATTCCGTAGGTTATATTGTAATTCTTTAAGACATTAATTTTGACTCATTGCATCCTCTTCTTCATTTGGGCATTTGGTATTATCGGGGGGCATTACACATTTACCA
>JAQFYE010005962.1:0-11309 GCA_034694305.1 Protaphorura glebata
GTATAGTGAGCAACGGATTTTACAAAAAGTGGGAATAATTAGCCCGGTGGGAATAATTAGCCCTGCCTACCCTATTCACTCACGAATATTTCTGAAAATTGTATCGGCATTATTTCGAAAATTCTGTTACTGAAATTAGCGGCAGAGATACATGGACAACGAATTTTTATTTGACGGCACTTTCGCTGACGCTGATAAACTTTATAAGGTTATAACCGTCCTAAATAAAATAATGTTGCCCGATAATTCTTCTGTCATTTCTTATATTGTTAGTTTATACCATAATATTATCATGGAACACTTTTTGAGCAATATGTTTTTGTTTTTTTAATTTCAGAAAGCACCCGTCAACGATAAAGAAGCGTTTCTTGAGTGTGACGATTGTATCATGTCTCTCACCATTTTTTGTTTACCATTTCATGGACAAATCCCTCCTTGCAGTAAGTGAAGACATTAATTTCGCCTTACAAATATTTCCAAAAACTTTTGATTTGATAAGCAATATACTCACTCCTGCCTCCGTGGGATTCTACCGTAATTTTCATTCCATCAGATCTCATGTACTTTTAAAAGTAATTTTTATTAAACCCGATAAATCTACTTTTGCTACCAAAGTACAGCAGAACTAGACCTCCCACTACTAAGCATTTGAGCTAAAGACGCAAGATTTTAGAGATGGAAATAGGCCCAGTTGTGACGTCGCGTCACCTTAAAGCAAATTGAATTTAGTTGAGGTCATCGGTGTCATAACCGACACATCGCACTTAGCAAAAAATATCACTCCGGGAAATACAGTTACAAGATATCCTGCCAAGATAGATAATTACGGGGCGAAGTGAAACATGTTGTAGGTAAGCTTTAGGATGGCAGGAATTTACGGGGCACTTTGCGACATGGTCTATCGCAAGGCTTTGGTGAATCCTACGTATTCCTACCGTAATTTGCCGTCTTATTTTTCGAAAAGGCTTCGTAAAATTTTATGACAAGAATGTACATAAAATTTGAGTGGAATCCCATGGTGCTGGATCGTGTCATTTTCAATGCAATCATCGCTTTATTCTTTTACATTTTGTCAGGATCATTCTCTATGGACAATCTTGGGGATACGATTTGCTGGATTTGCGACGGCCATTGTAGTGCCACTGCTACTTACTGCAATATTATTCCTCGGTCCAATCACTATTCTGTATTTCAATGGATTTTTTCCATTCTACGCAGGTATTTGAAAACAAATTATGTTGTAGAGTGAAGTAGATTTTTCAAAAGCACACGTCCAGATCGAGTGAGTATCAAATCTAAATAATTTATCAATTTGAAATTGTTTCTTCCGTGTATTCCAGAGTACAGACGTTGGCCCATGTACTTCACAGATCTGATATTCATTCGAAACTATGTTATGGCTCCAATCTCTGAAGAATTTACATTTCGCTCATGTATGCTCGCACTTATTATTCATTGCGTGGAACCAAAGAAAGCCATTTTCATCTGTCCAATATTCTTCGGAACGGCTCATTTACATCACATAGGGGAACAAATCCGTGAAGGCATTCCTGTCGCAAATGCGCTTATTTCTGCAGGTAAGATTTAGAATTCAAATTAAAAAAACATCGCAATTCTCATTTTCCAAAATATTATTTGAATTTCATTTCCATCCAGGATTCCAATTTGGATACACATCCATCTTTGGAGCTTATTCAGCCTACTTATTCCTCAGAACAGGTGCGTAGCGTAATCTCTCAAGCGTCTCAAAAGATCAAAGACAAATCTAAATTCAAATTCAAATTTTGAGCTGTTCAAAGGAAAAGTATCAAAGTGTAAATGAAAGCGGTTTCTGAGCTTAGTATTAAGGGTGGCTTTTTTCACTTCGCTGTCTGATCACTTATACATGTTATGGTTCTTTTTCAGGACATCTCATCGCCCCCATATTGGTACATTCTTTTTGTAACCACATGGGTGTTCCTGATTTTGGGGCTGTGATGGAATTGCCACGGAGACAGAGAATGGCAAGTGTCGTATGCTTTATCGGAGGTCTAATCTTATGGGTGCTCCTAGTGAGGTCAATGACTGAACCATCACTTTACAGCAATGACCTACCGTGGGCTAACAAAATCCACCAGGACCAATTAGTCGAAGTCGTGTAATCATTTTTGATTGGATTGATTAAATGTTTATTTAAGTCACCAACTCACAGCCATAGCTCAAATAACATAGGTAAGCATCAAAGACGTCACATTGATTTATCAGTGAGTGTCCTTAACTCCAAAGAGAATACTTTTTAAATACCACCTTAAACAAACTCACTTTTATGTGAATAGTTTTAATTAATTCATTATGCGTGATCTGGATTTTGGATATTTTTCATTCTCACGAGCACCGAATTTGTGCAATAATTTCCTTTACAAACGCAAGCAAAAACAATGGATTTAACTAAGATAATTATATATATGTGGATTGATTCAATTAATAATTTGTTAAGGCTGCTTGCTTGTTAATTAATCACTTCGTTTGAATAAATGTGTGTGGAAAACACTGATCATTAAATTGGAACACTAGAATAGGAATAGTTGAAAGCTTTTGGATTTTTTTAAACTTTTCTGACTGGACTGCCTGTGTTGACGGACAATGGTTCGGTTGTAATGCTGGGAGGATTTGCAGAAGTCGTATTTGTTGAAGAAGCTGTTGAAGTAGGTGTGGCTTCACCAGATTGTTCTGATTGATTAGCGTTTTCTTGATGACGCTGTTGTTGAGACCAAAATGCTACATTGGACGCTTTCAAACGATTCTGTGAAATTGAAGACGGACAAGGAGATGGGCAAGGTGTGGAAGCATGGGATGTACTCAAATCGCACTGATCAAGCAGTCGAAGAAGTTCCTCAGGAGTAGGTCCTCCAATTCCAGTATTTGCTACTGTAAAAAATTAACAATTAGTTCTGATCAAGATTTGATTTGATTATATTTTTATATATTTTTATTTCAACTCATAACCTACCATTTTCTCCCTTCGTCGCAAAATCCAAAGCTGTCGTCAAATCCCACATTTGGATTGCTCCACTCGAATGTCCGGTGAAAATGAAACGTCTTGGGCGAGAACCCATTCGACTGGAACCCTCACACTCGTGGACACAAAATGATGTTATTGTTGTTCCATCCACTGATCGAATCGTGCAAATTCTAGATAACAGGTCAAACAAATTCAAAAGGGGTCCCCGAACAATCAAAAAATATTTATGACACACTACAATTAATTTCTAACCGTTTTCCGTTTGAAGCCAATCTGACGAACAGCTCATCTGTCTCGGGTACAACTTTCTGAATGAATACTTGCTCGTCATCTTGCTCACCGTATGGACCTGGACAAATATATCCGAAAAGGTATTACGATAATTATTTCAAATAAAGACTGGAAACTTTAATTCTAATATATTCGGCCTTACCGCAATCGTTCCCAGCTCCAAATGATGTGCTTGATTCCAGTCCTTCTAATGCAACAATTTTGAAAGATGAGAGTGGAGTTGATCCAGGATGAGTTGAAACTAAAAAATGTAAAATATGCTGATAAAGCCGGACTTTAACTATAATCACAAATTACAAGAACGTAATTCCTTACTCATCCCACGAAATCTCGTCATCGTCCAACTTCTCACATGATTGTACTCACTACAAACTGACACCAAATATTTTTCACTCAATTTAACTTTCGTCACCGGACTCCTGTGCACTGTAAATGTTTGGAAGAGCTGAGGAGCATGTCTGCAGTAAAATTGGGAAATCATTGATATTAATTGTAGTCGTAAATCGTGATGAAAATAAAATGGAGTTGTGACTTAAAGTCTAAAGTCAAGGAATATGTTCTAACTAACCCAACTGTCTCGGGATGTTGAACGATAACTCTAACCATTCCACAGTTAGTGCCGTAAGCAATTTCTATCCAATTTCCACAGAGACCTGAAAATATACAAGAGAAAATTATTTACTGCGTTTACAAAGCTACGGTCTATCTAACGTTAAATTCTATTAATTATTTAAGACGCCAAATATATCACAGCTCCTATTTAGGGAGGGTCTTCCTAAATCGAAATATAATTGCTAATTCTAATACGAATACGGTACGTTAAAGTCAGAGCTCTAATCAAAATAAGAAAATCACAAAATCATACTTGTTTTCGGAGTTAAATACACGGAAATTGCAGTAATGGGCTCTCGAGATGGATCCCTGTAGAGCTCTGTGACGAGCAAATCATTGTCCTTCATTCGCAATGGAAACTTTTGCATGTCTAAAAAATATTATACAAATAATTACAAATTAATGAACACTTTCAAAATATCCTAATGACCCTTAATGAATGAAATTTCGGATTCTTACCAATGTATGATATAGCCCCATTGTTGCAACCCAAAAGTAGGAAGGATCCTGCCGTATCAAATGATGAAATAGGAACGATGTCCTGCACAAGAACATGTTGAGTCATAGAATGCCAAACTCCTGAAAAGTAATACATTATATTGGTTGGTCAATCAAGGATTAAAAAAGAAATTAAAAAAATGAAATTACCGATTTTTCCATTTTGTGACAAGGCGACCAGTTGAGTTCCGATAAAAAATAAAAATTCTACTGGCACTGGCAAGGAAAATCGGCCTAGACAAAATATAATTCACAGTTTAAATAATTATCACTTAGATACACAGTTTTATTTTCGAAACTCTCACCGATATCGGTGCGATTGCCCTCGTCTGAAACTCCCCACATGTACACAACTTGTCCTGCAGAAATTGCCACCATTTTTGCAAATGTTTCGGGTGCCGGGTTATTCGAAGGCTGTCCAGGGCCTAATTTCGCATTAATTGCAAGACGATCGATCATATTTTCCACACGTGGGCTTGTAAAAATCAATTGCCACCCGGAAGAGTCTTTCAGCCTGTAAATAAATGTATACATTATACATGTATGAATGAACTTGGAATTCAATTTCCTCTATCGGACACACTTCTGGGTCAGCTGAGCCTCAGTGCTGGACGGTTTGTTCAGAATTTCCCATATAATGAACCAATTTCATTAGAACATGAATATAATGCAAGCAAAATAGACGTGTAGACCATTTTCCTTTCACTTCAAAGATCTGGGTATAGTGAGAGGACGGACGGTCGGACAGACAGACAGACAGAATCATTGGGCCATGGACTTTAATGGTATTGCGAGATTGATCTAAATTATTCCTTGGAAATATTAGACATTGGCTAACCTGTAACAAGTTACAAAATGAGCGTAAGCCACTGCAATCCAATTCTGATGTGCCCGGACGATTCTAACTCGCATCGGATCCACCCATGATGACTGACTTAGAATCGACAATTCCGTCCGAAAATATTTGTTCAAATCTGCTGATGAATTTCTAGAGTGCCGTGCATCGAACGAAGCGTTCCTCGAATGCCTAAAATATAAAAGATTTCCAGACTGAAACGACCCAAATAACCAAAATTGTCTAAGTTGGACTTACTGCACAGGTCTGACATCAACAGACGACCCTCTAGAGTGTCCATTAGTTCTTGAACCATTCCAACTATTGTAACCACTGGTCGTACTTCCACCAACGACGCTGCCACATGTACTACTAGCAGCAGAATTTCCGTTTGAACTCGGACTTCTGGAATGTTGACCGTTCCTTGCCGCTGCAGCCACTTGTGCTGGAGTTATTGCCACGGCTGCTGCCGAATTCATACCGATACTATGACTCGGCACAATCGGTGAAGACTCAGGAACTCTTACGATGGAACCTAACACCATTTATGATTACTTTGAAATCACTGCTTAAAGAATGACGCTAAAAATTTACTCTCAAAAATAAACAAACCTGGTGTGTGTTTCGGTGTTCCCTCTTTCGGTTGCGGTATCGGTGGTCCATTCTGCTTGGCAGCAGGTTCTTCATTCGAAATTGTCACAGGATTCTTAGGTGTCAATGGAATTTGTGCTGGTTGTGCGCTTTTGCTCGAGACAGTATCGCTGAGAATAGGAATTGCTGATAGGATAAAAATATAGAAAATCATCAAACAAATAAAGAACGGGACATTATTTTTTGAAAATTATTTGGAAATTTACGTGCAGGTGGAAGATATCCGTAAAACAATACATCCCCACAGGAAGAATAATTGAGATCTTCACTGAAAAAATAATAATCTCTATTATCCTTAATTACCGTTTCTTTTAGGATAAATAAAATAACACGACAATTTATAGTGTTTTCCTCACGCTAGCATTAGTCTCTTCACTAATGGTGTAATCCCATAAAATTCAGCCTCATTTCTAAGAGATCTCATGTCCACACTCCGTAACTAGAATCGGAATTAATTAAATTATATTATATTATTTAAAGTATTCATATTTCAGTAAACGTTGACCAGTTTAGCACATTACAGTAAAACTTACGTCAACATCTCTACTCCGAAGGTAGTTCAGGATCACTGAAAATAAGGAAGGATCCCGGTCAATAAAAAATGCTCCAGATTCATCCTTCATAGAAGAAATTCGTCCACTCAGGAGGGCAGTGAAAAAACAGTCAGGAACCCAAGTCAAAGTCTGCCAAGACGTGCTAAATCTGGAACAAAAAAATGAAAATCACAATTTACACAAAGATGATTAATTCTAGGGAATTAAATTCCATAATTAATTCAAATATACAGAACATGAAGTGAGGAAAAATAATATTCTCAAAAATTTCGGCAAAAAAAATTGAAAATATGTACAATATGTGCAAATACTCTTGGATTGTTTCATGTATTCTACGGGATGGTGTCGGTCCAGTTATATAGTAGTAGCTGACTACGACGTCATACATAACACCGCTATCGCGTAGAACAATAACTGTTCTACGCAAAAATTCAATCATTGAAGTTTTTATTATAAAAACGGAAACTTACTTCGTTCCGCCCACATTAAGATTAATAATATCGCTTCCGTGCATTTTTGAGTCCTAGAATTTCTCGAAATCCAGCTTCACCAATATTTCCAAATTCTTGTCAAACTGATGAAAGAAAAACACGACTGGCACCTGAGGAGTATTTGTGCGACTCGACTCAATAAATGATAAATTGAAATTCCAGATAATAGTTAGTGATTAGTGACGTCGACAAATGGGCAGTGTTCAAAATATTGTATTTTGTGATTATTTTATTGATCAGCTGTGAGTGTCCCATGCGCGCGCGTGTATTTTTTCTACGGTCATTCATTCTATTCTTATACCAGCAAAATGCAAATGCAGTGTTCAGGGTAGTTCATAATTTTGTACAGTTGGGAAACCTAAGTCAAAAATGGTGAGATATACATTTTATGGTTTATTTTATAAATGATTTAATTGTGTTACAGCATAGCATTGCCAATCTAACAAGTAAGGAGCTACACGGCCACGGTGATGATTATATATGAAAGGAAACTGCACATAATACTTGTATTTAAGGGTATAGTTCAGATTTCAATTAGATACCTATATGCCAGTCAACGAGTCAACGCGAAATGTTGAGATATACATTTACTTGAGATTCGAAGTATAATTTAGTGAACTACTTAGATTATGAATCTTACGAATAGCGCCATTCTTCAATATGCAGGCAAGATACTACTACTAGTCTACTAGACTAGATACTAGATACTACTGTTCTGAGTAGGTAGTCCAAAATTTCATGTTAATGCAGTCCACATCAGGAATAGTAAGATATACATTTTCTCCAACACTTGTAAGTCTTTTGAGCCGCTAGCATTATCAACCCAGCGAAAACTGCGACGGCTCATATCGGAGAACAAATGTGAAAGTCGGTACAGGGTAGTTCATAGTTTATAAGCTTATCATATTACAATTTCCTCCTTTGGCTAAATTCAGAGTGTAAGTTTGTATAAGATAAGTATGATATACATTTTAATCGAAATTCATTGAAGATTTAGTGCTTTATCGTTAGTATTGTCAATTCATTAAACAGACACACTCGAAAAATAAAATTTTTAAACAACTTCGTTTGGCCTACCTTAGATGATGACTTTGGTATACCTCAAAAGTAAGCGAGATTACTCTGTAGATTCCAATATTTTCCGCAAAATGTAAATATTATATCAGTTTTTGTCTGAAAATTATTGACCACACTGTAAAGATTGACATAAAATCTGACAAACTCCACGTGCTTTCATTTTTGTTATCTCTGGATGTTACGAAATTCTTTTCGTCCGATTAGCCTTGGAGCCGGCATTTAATTTTTAATTCGGCAGCTGATTTATTTAAAAGAGGATTTTAAAATTTATTAAAAACACTCAAAATTTTGACTATGAACCTGTGACGGTTAGTGACAACCCGTAGTGAGAAATCTCAAAAAGACTAATGATTTTAGAATTTGACTGACTGATTATGTTTCCAAAAATGGGGTTTTTACGACTAGTGTCTGCTAGATCTTTGACAAGACGTCTTTACCATAGTGGTGAAGGTGGTGGGATTTTCGGACACCAAAGAATTGCTTCTGGTGAAGTTTTTAAGAGTAAGATTTTCTGTAGCTCAATTAAAATTTATATTAAATAAATTAAAATTATTATATTAATTTTACAAGTAATGTTTTCCTATGAATTTTAGATAATCGTGACTTGGATCAAAATCGGGCACAAAATGCTGGCTTACTTCGTCTAGTCAACGCTTTCAGGGAACACGGGCATCGAAATGCGGATGTGAATCCACTGCTTAAAACTCTGTAATAATTTATTAGTGCTTGAGCATTATTTGATGTTAAGATCTGGGTCACCAGACGATTTTTGACCATTCGTTGGTAGTGGCACTTTCAGATATTCACGCTTTACCAGGTTTTGCTGGATAAGCTGAATAATTCCGGCCATTACCCGACCGATATTAATAAGTATCCCGTCACGATATTGTCCAACGGTACCGGCGATGACCCTAAACCATTCTACGATTGTGACCGATAGAAGAACTATTTGTCTTAACTCGTATTTTTAGATGCTAATATTTTAATTAATCTTCCGATTTCCAGGAAAGAAGACGTTTCAGAATTGGACACAAGTCGCTATTTTCTTGATGAGTCTCAAGCAGTTAATCCTACCGGATTATTCCACTCGAGTCAACCTGGGAATGTCTCTGTCAAAGATGGAATTGATTTTATTCGAAAAACTTACACTGGGCCCACCGGATATGAATTTATGTACATTGAGGTAAAACATGTTAACATATTCATTTGCGCTGTTCTAAGAAATTCTAAATAGTCGACAGTTCAAAGGACTTGTATCTTGTATGACCATTCAAGAAAACGTACGTCTCACTTGACCCAGCATTAGAATTATCTATGTCTCGTTTGACCCCATTACAGCTCACTTTAAATTGCGTCTCACATTACCCCAATTATAGGTTTTAACTGCTTTGTTGAATAGCATTACATTATACTAATTTTATCTTAAATCCCCAAAGGATGAGATGGAGAGAGACTGGTTTGCCAGGAGAGTTGAGGAACTAATGTTCGAAGAAATTTCCAATGAGTACAGAATCGACATAGCCCTGGAAATGGCTAAATCACAGAATTTTGATCATTTTCTTGCCAATAAATTCGCTACGGTGAAGCGATACGGAGGTGAAGGTTGTGAAACAATGATGGCTTTCTTTCTAGAACTCCTAAACTCATGCGGTAATTGCATTATACTGTCGATTTTTACGTAATTTATTTCTGTCAATCTCAAAATTTCTTCAACAGCGACACAAAATGTTGACCACATTGCTCTTGGAATGGCTCATCGTGGAAGACTTAATTTATTAACTGGTCCACTCAAGTTTCCTCCAGTTCTCATGTTTAGAAAAATGAAAGGATTGCCAGAATTTCCACCCACGGCAAGAGCATCTGGAGATGTCCTGTCACATTTGGGTATAATAATTTGTTCAAATTTTATGTCAGTTCACATGTATTCTAATTTCTGGTGTAATTTTGAAATTGCTAATTTTATTTGTATGAAGCCATTTCCACGGATTTGGCTTGGAAGGGAAAAAACGTTCACTGCGTCATGCTGCCCAATCCTTCTCATTTAGAAGTATGTGTGCATTACAATTATATTATAAAAGCAATTTTAATTAACAGTTTCTCCACCAGGTAAGCTCATATTGCCGTAATAGAAAAAGTGGAGGTGTCACCAGCTTTGAAATAACAAACCCGATTTAATTTGTTTGGACAGTATGAGCCTACCTAATAAGAAAGAGTTGTCAAGTTATTTTGATACCAACAATTTTCTAATAAAATCTAGGCCGTGAATCCGATGATACTTGGGAAGGTGAGAGCCAGACAAAAGAGTCTGAAAGACTACGACTATTCATCAGAACCCATCAAAGATTCTTCGCGTGTCTTGGGACTACAGGTTTGAACAATTTAGCATTCAAACAATTCAAATCTCATTTTTAAACAAAGCATCGCTTTGCTGTAGATTCATGGAGATGCAGCAATTTCGGGTCAAGGCATAAACCAAGAAACGCTTGGATTTGAAAGTGTTCCTCATTTTCGTGTCGGTGGATCAATTCATTTGGTTACAAATAACCAAGTTGGATTTACAACCCCGCAGGATCGAGGAAGATCTTCTAGATATAGTTCAGATATTGCCAAAATGGTGGGGGCACCTGTCATTCACGTCAATGGTGATAATCCAGAGGTGAGTTTAATATGATGTCACTAGTTATTTTAAAAAATGAACAAATGCAAACAATGTTAGCTTGAAAGATAGCTCTTGCTGTCTCTGAACTAAATTTTAAAATTTATCTTATTTTACTATTTTGATTGTTTGTCATCCGAGATCGCTGGTTTAATTATCTGGGTCGATGTGGCCTCTAGAGTAACTTCTTGAGATAAGAGTCACCCGTTGACATCAATTCCGGCCTACGATCCAGCTGATATCGCGTGAATTTGAACTGCAGAGGTTTTAGTGACCAAAGAATTATAGTAACATTAATTTTGGATTTAATAGGCTGTCGTGAAAGCTGCGAAATTAGCCGTGGAATATCGACAAAGGTTTCATAAAGATGTTTTCGTCGACCTCCTTTGTTTCCGACGTTGGGGTAAGATAATAATATTTTGTTAAATTATTACGTCCGAAATTTTAATGCATTTCTAATTTTGCATTTGTAGGACACAATGAAATGGATGACCCAACTTTTACAAATCCAAATATCTACAAAATAATTCGTAGTAGAAAGTAAGTCCACAAAATCTTTACAATGTCAGGGTGAGTCAGAAGTATTTCCCCCTATTCGATTTCATTATTCCGTCGATCGGATTATCCGATTCGACTGGGACAT
>JAQFYE010005963.1:0-11308 GCA_034694305.1 Protaphorura glebata
TATGATAAACTGTTGTTATGAAACCCGCCAACGAGCGAGAACGATTTATTTTTTTAAGGATTAATTTACCTTAGAATAGCATGCACTTTAACACTAGAATTTTCTGAAATTCTCCCCAACTGCCGTTCCCCCTCTAGGCCATCACCCCTCCGCAAATCCCCCACTCCCCACCCACCCCAATACATGCAATAGCATAGTCCATAAGCTTAACCCGTAAAACTTCAAAGTTGCGTAGCGCCGGACCCTGAGATTTTTATGCGAGTCCCAATATGTCAATTTGGGGTAGCTTCTCAAGGGCTATCCGAATATGGATAGTGGTGACCTTAGAAATTGAAGGGAGACTGCACAGGGCAATATTTTTTAACGTTTTGGTCTATATCTCGAGAACAGGGACAATTTCTTGAAAAAACTCAACGTGAATGTCAAGATTTTTGAACAACTCATTTTTATTTGTTCATTAATTTTTATCGTCGGACGCTTAGTTTCTGAGATCCAATGCTCACAAGATTTTGAGGCTGTATGGAAATGCATACCTAAGGCTACTTTTTGCATGGGGGCTGGTGTGGGTGTTGGGGGGAGGCGGATGTGTGTGTGTAGGGGGGCAGGTGCGTGTGTTTCCGCCTTAGGAAAAACACCGAACTCTAAATCTTAAAATAAAATGAACAAACCTTCCATATGGTTCATCATGTTGTAACGATTTGGGTTTTGAGCTTGAACCTGTGGACGCTGTTGTTGTGGTTGTGGAACTCCACCGAATCCGCCACCGAATGGTGAAAATTGAGAGAATGAAGGGAAAGAATCGAAGGGATCCCTTATCAGCGGTCGCCGGATGACGAAAACGGTAGGGAATCTGAAACCAAACACCGACTCCCGATTTGGAACGTCAATATCTTCCACACTAGTGGCAGGTTCCTCGGCCTTAAGTGGAGGAACAACATCAGGAACAACTTCTGTTTGCTTTGGAACTTCAACATCTTCCTTCGGCAGTTCGATAACATCTTTTGGTGCAATTGGTAACTCCTCAATTTTTGGAACATCTGATTTCTGTGTCTCAGTACCGTCAGCTTCAAATACTCCAGCTGGAATGTCGACCACGAAGGGTCGCGTCATGCGTCGCTCCCTCACTAAAGAATACAAAATCAGAAAATATTAAAAACTTATATAGCCTATATAGGTACTTATTTATAACTAATAATTTGAGTTTCAAAGTCATTCCATAGTCAAAACAAACACCGATTAACTATTAAAATCGTTAAAATATTACCATTTTGGGGTGAGTTCTCTATTGCCTTTTGGCATGGTCTTTAGTCGTATCCTAACCACACTAATTTCAAATCACAACTGAACCTTCGGACCTCTCGGTCTCGTACGCTACCCGGCCACGCGGCTCTTTAATTTCGGAACACACTTTGAATTGTGCCACGTTTTTAACTTTCTAACTCCTTGTTGAACTTGCGAAACGCAGGATTTTGGGTTTCACACAGAGAATCACATATCACCTACTAGCACGATATAAATCGAAGTCACGTCATGTCCAAAACTAGTAATAATTGACAATTTTCGTCCAACTCAGACATCAGTGAATGAACAAGTCTAGTAAAATATAATATTTAGAGATCCTGTCGCTGAAATGAAGTCTAATACATAATAGAGCCTACTACTGCGGGCAAATCGACTGTTTCTCGTCTCCTTCCCGTCACCCTATTACTTAAAGTTATTCTTATAGTCAATCATCAATTAAACCTCCTCAGTTTAGATTCGCGCATTATCAGCTTAACGAATTCTTGGCTCGGGGAACTGAATTGATATCAACGAGGTGACTCTTCTATAGAGAAGTCACTCTAGAGGCCCCATTGACCTAACCAACTAAACCGAGATCTCTGGGGAATTGCACAGGAATTGGGAGCAGGAATTGAACCCGGGACCTGATGGGTGATGGAATATTCCCCGCACTGTGCGGGGAATATTCCATCACCCATCAGGCCCGCACTGCGCTTATGCTAAGCCTTCCTGACATTCACGTGCTACTATTTTTCGGTAATACCCCTATCTTATTGACGAACATACACGAAAACTTTTTCAAAAATTCATAGTATCCCCCGATGAGGGTTTTTATAAAAAGAGTTAACAATAAAAAGTCCAACTCCATGACCGGACCTCGTCCCACCATTGACCAAAATATGAACTCTCAACGTTTTCTACTTACTACCCTATACACTACGCTCAATTTCTAGCCAGAAGAGCCTAGGATGAGCAATTTGTCTTCCCTTCATTGGGTTAGGCCAAGCTCTTGAGACTTCTAGTCCCGAGTCCCGACCGGTGCCTGGGCTTGTGGGCTTCCACACTCTGACTGGATGAGTTTATTTGGCTCTGTGTGTGTCGCACTTGCGACCCTTCTGTCCGCGTTAGCCCGCGAGGACTCGAACGCTTCGTCAAGTAGATTATAAATCCTATAGATGTCCTACCACCGACACTACCCTACAGAAGGGAACTTGGGATGACCTGTACGGAATTAAAAGGCACCCTTTGGAAATCAATTCAAGTATTATGCTGAACTGAAAGGGTTAAGCCTAATAGCTCCTTTTTTTTCCTTTTCGCATTGTCATCCACCTGCAAATAGAAATTTACACTGGTTGGTACTCTACTGCCGGTACACCCTGCCCTTATGATATACGTCTTCGCAATGCGAAAAGTACAGATTTACACTATTTGTACTGCACTTGCAAATATAATACGATATGATATATACAATGGAGAAGAATTCTTAAACAGTAAATACCCCAATCATCTGCTTTGTTTTGTTTTTTGTCGACTCTCAGAACAAAAAATTCATATACTTAAATACATTTTGCATGTAATGTAATGTATGCACACTTAATGCTTTTAGCTTCGACTTAATGGCTAGTTTCGAGACGTCCCAAATAAGTAAAGGTAATAACAATTTGGAAGGCGTCATTCAATTCTCACATGCATGTTTCAGTATTTATAATACATCAGTACGCGTTATATTATTGGTTGGCTGATTCGAGACCTAGTTTCTCCCATTGTTTTAAATGAATGCTTTCTTTCATCGTAAGTAAAAACATTAACAACAGAATAGATAGTTAATGTAATGAGTAGTTCTAATTCCTAAAGATTCTCATGCAGTTCGAATGACGAAGGAGTAGATCAGGTTTACCATTTCCAAGACTAGCCACGCTGCCCTCTAAATCATCATAATACATACATACACATCACTTTAAATTGCATTACATTCCAACAAGATTGCAGCGGTCGATAATTAAGACACTTATTAAAGAGAGACAGAAATCCAACTCGAAGTAAAGTTTTGCCCTTATATCCCACGCATAATTACTGCGTCTACCTTCATTCAGGTGTAAATGGTGTAATCATTGCTAAAAACTGACAGAGACCTTGAAAAGAGAAAAATCTCTGACTCATCAGTGCTAGAACTGACATTAAAATGAAATAAAGGTTCATCCAAATCTGTTTGGAATAAATACTCATACAGGTGCATGCTTTCAATAATTAATTACGTGTACAGTGTCCATAATATTATGCAGAAGGCTACTACGACGATGCGGTCGGTATCCAATAATACGCATTACAGTTTTCTGGATGATAAAACTCAACAATTGTAATTAACTAAACACCCATCAAAAACCAGCCTGCCCTAGTTTGTATGCAGGTCTTAAAAAATTGATTTTGATTCCCGACATGACCTTCATGAATATGACCAATTTATCCTCATTTGAAGAGCAAGTAAAGGGCACAAAACAAAAAAGTTATGGGTTTCTAGCAATTTCACTTCAATGCAATAACAAATTAATTCAATGACTCAATAAAATTAATTCGTAGAATCTGTCAGAAGTTCAATCTCATCTCACTGAGATCCCAATATCAGAAGTAATGAAAAAGGGTAGACGTAAAAAGCTGCTCAGTCACTATACAGCATTGCAGTGTTGGGGCGTTAAAAATATAACCCATGGGGCTGTGACATTGAACTTTGTGGGAAGCCCTTGGCAATTGGAAATACCAGTAGTCTCGAGATAAATATAGGAAACAAAGAGAAAAGTGTCAGAAAGTTCTTCATGAATAGAAATGTTATACAGAAATGCATGTTCAACCAGGTCAAGCAAGTATGAATTGGTTTCTTGAGCTTTCAGAAGATATAAGAAACTGAACTTTTAACGAAAAGGTTAGCTTTTATTTTATAACAGTAGGCACTACGTAAACGTGGCAAAGTCTCAAGCCTTAAGGGCAAGGAAAATCTCGAAAACAAACCCACTTGACTGATTTGGCGGTGTGAAATCCTGGTATGACTGCATAGCTTAAAGAAGAAAAGGATAAAAAAATAGGACTTTAACCACTCAACAGGGGTAGTCAGGTAGTGATGAATTTCTTTCTTGGAATTATACCCAGAGGTTATATCTAAGAAGAAAACTTTTTCCGCAGGATGACACATTTTAAAATGGACATTAATTAACACATGCAGGAGAACGGAAGTCGAAACCTAGATTTCTGAATGTGGTACATCTATAATGATGAACTCGCCCATTTAAATTTTGTTATTGCATCACTTATTTGGCACAGGGTACAGTGACATCGTCATTCATCTTAGCGGAAGGGTGTAACATAATGAATGAAAAAAATAACCTATTAAATCTCTTGAAGATAAGTGCTGAATAAATAGAAAATTGTATTATTTCAAAAGATGAGCTGTTCACTAAATAGTAAATACATATCCGGTTTTATATTTTACTTGGTAGTTTCTCGACAAAAGTCAATAATAGACGAACGAAGACAAAAATGCAATTTCTTATGTTATACTCCTCCTCCGCCTCGTTGTTCTTTAACTTCGATAAAACGATAACAAACTTTTTGAAATGAAATTCTGGCGATTCCTTCCATACTGAATATACTGCGAGTAATAATAAACTGCGCATACTGAATGCAGCAAGTAACTTGCTGTATTCAGCATGGAACTTGCAAGTTCGTTGAAGTCTGATAAGATAATTCATTGTCGGATCGAAATATTTTTAGTTCTCAGACATGAGACATGCAGACGCGAGGTTAAAAATCCGACTAGACTAAATCGTAATTCAAGCTATCTGACCTCGAGATTGCTCTATCTATCTGAATCTGTTCTGACATAATCCGATCCAATCCAGTGCAACGTAAATTTTGTTTAGATCTGATTTTCGGATTGGATGTCATTAACTCACTCATACAACATTAATCATCGTAGATTTCACAATTATCAGTAGGACGAGCCTTAGCTCAAGTCGTTGTGTCAAGCGAATCGTTCGAGTTTTGCCAGAAACCATTAAATTCTATTGACGTCGAACTCAGGGTGTGCAGTGCTTGAAAACAAATATCTTCGATAGCCACTAATCAGTAACTACTTTGTCTGTTCTCGTTGTTTGTAACAACCTGTACTTTGTTGTCCCTCTCTCTGATCAAGCCATGTTAAAGCTCACCCATCATTCCTCCCTGTATCAGGTCAACAACTTGGAGTAATACTGGCTTCGGCACTTTGGCTTAGCAAGCTAAGTTCATCTGAATCTCTATCATTCAATAATCATTTCCTGTATTTTTGTTCCACTACTCGTGACGTGACGTAGACTTTGTATCCTATAACCACAGCTAGGATTACTGCGTTGCAATACGATGCGATGCATGCAAATTCAAAATAAATGATATGGTAGTATGGCGGTGATGAAGCCAAGCCGTAGCCGTAACTAAAAACGTACCAGCCACAATGTCATAATGCTCATTCATAATGAAATTTTTTGTCATTTCAAAGGAAAATTTGGTTATACCCATTGTTATTCAGGGCTAAACACTTCGTCGTACTCGTAATCCCTAATCAGTGTTTTTGTAAACTAAATATGATGATAATATGACATCCCATCGTGAAGGTTAGAATGACGAATAATGTCATAATATATCGTTGCATATGAAAAATCTAATCGAGACGTGGACGGAACGGAATAACGGAAATGGAGGTAGGGAAACCCGAAGTTAAAAAGTTAATCATGTGTTTATGTATGTGTCTTTCTGACAAGCAAGATCATTAAATTCCGATTAATACGTAACATGATACCAGTTTCATATTCAAAAAGACAATGACAATTTCATAATCCAAACTCGTCACCTCAAGTGCTTATACTTAATTGCTCATCCACAATAAGTAACCTTCCCCTAGTTTACAGCTAGTCATGATGGTTGGGGAAAGATTAAACATTTAATTCATTATTCTCTCACATTCAAGATCCGTAATTTGAAGGTTGCCCTAAATAAATCAAAGACTTAATGCGTATCAACTATCAACCACTAACACTGACACTGACCATTCGCGTGAGTCATATTCGTCAATTCATTCAATTTATTTGAGAGACTAATTTCTGGAAAAGTCTTTGACGTTAGTCCAATTATCAACCCAGTCGGCAGGATCCGGCAGAAATGCAGATGTCATCAAAATAGAAGACTTTCTTGGAATTTGTTGACTTCTCTCATTAGGTCAGTATTGCGTAGAGGTGACCTTTATCTTACATATTCGAAAAAATCGAATCGGTCTCAAAATCGTGTATGGTGTATGCGTCATGCTCAGCTCATATTGTCCAATTTGTGCTTTTTCCAGTTTCAGGAATTTATTTATATATACAAAATCAGTACACAACACAATACCTGTTGAAATATATCTGCCAGAACCAGAACAAATTGACAGACATTTCCAAAGGTCATGTCTATTTTGAAATTTGATGATATCACGTCTGAAATATCTTGGGTAATGGGTAGTAATATCTTGCAAATAACCTCTCATTTTCTTCTAAATAGTAATTATTCCTTGAACTACACAATTTAATTATGAATATGAATTATTCATATTCGCATGATCGTATGCCCGTGAAACAGAAAAAGTCAAAATTAAATTTACATTTCTTTGTCCCCTGTGCATATTTGGATGTATACCCATTAATTGTCAACAATACTAAACACCTCCTTGATATCTCCGGGCAATAAAATTAAAAATTACGTCAAAACATCTTCAAATTCAATTAAACCGAAGTCAAAATGCTTAATGAATGCAGGCAGGAATGTCACCGCTAAAACTACAATTTTTCGACATTAATCCATCCCGTCAGTGCTTGGAAAAATTCGGAGATCATAGATAAACATTTGTAAAAAGCGAAAACTGTAAATTAGAGTTTCTGGTGTCAATTTCATGATATTAAATTTTCTTCCATCTCTTGTCGATGACAACCTACACTACACGGTAAAAACTCTAAAAACAGGCCTAACATGTGTAAAAAAACAGGCCTAACAATAATGCTCGGCATTGCATTATTTGTATTGTTATGACAAATGTTATTGATGAAAAAAATTGAATACACAAAAACAAAAGCAAACCAAATCTTTGACTTTTCTTTAAACAAATTGTTCCTTATAGCATTTCCACGTAAAAAAGTAAGCTCGACTTGGATTTAAAATCTTATATAATTTTCTGCCTTTTGTGATTTTGTTGTCTGATGTTAATAACAGAAATAAAATCGATCGTATCTTATTATGTATGTATGCCAAAGCCAGATAAGTGAGTGACGGTAATACCCGAGATCCGAGAAACCTCTGCTGACCGAGAAAATTGAATACATATATATTCTGTATGTACTTATATTTTCGGAGTTTTTACCAAATTTCGAAACTTAAATGACTTACCCATTGGGGTAGCATCGACCAGGGCGACGATAAGGAAAATTCCGACACAAAAGCGGGACAACATTATTGCTGATATTTAGTTTTCCACTTGAAAAAAAAACACTAGTAAAATTACGTTTGTTTTTCAAAATGTAATGTGAGTTATGTCTTGTTCGCTCTGTTTCCTCTCATACAAGGAAAATCCAACTGACAGAACCCATGAGCTGATGAGGGAAGTCGCTATGAAATGAGTCGGTCGAAAATAAAACGTCATAAGACAGAAGGTTCTGGGATTTTGACTTTGCCTGCCTGCAAGGCAAGGGGATACGGGGAACCTTCACAATACGTCCAAGTCGATGCAATGCTCAATGTGTCTTTGTATTTTTGCTCTAGAGGTTGAACAAAAAATACCCATAAAAACAAAGTAAAGTCACAAAGAATTTTCGCTAGATTTTGAACGAACAAACATAACGAGTTGGCACCTGGTCACTGGGTCTAGTTCTAGTTTCCTTTCCTCACGGCGAATATCGAATTCCAACATTTTCAATTTAAAGGAACTGAGTAAGCGAGTACAATGATATGTTATTTACATCACATTGCTGATCAAATGCTGGCATTGATTTCCCGGTCAACTAAAACGCATTATGTCGAGACAGACATACAGGGTAGCTGCGGATATTCGTCTGATATTCGGCCGGATATCGCTATCCGTGGAATTGTTTGCACGCACATAATGGATCGGTCATACAGTGCGCGATGACTCACTTGAGAAAGACTTGATTACTTGACCCAGAAAACCGGTGTATTATGAATGACACATTTGGATTCGCACGTCTCACGTTGACCCCTACCCTAGAGTCAGTAGTCAGTAGAGTCTCGCGTCCATGTGCCTGCGAAGACGGTGGTGCGAAGTGCGATGCGATATTTTTATTTATCAAAGACAGCACCCTCCGAGGAGGTTGTTATACGCTGCCCGCAACAAAACAAGGCAAGATTCATGGAATTATTATCAATCAAACAAAACGCAAGAAGGTTGGTAATAAGCATTAGTTAAGTGTCATACAAAGTTAGGTTAACAGGTTTGAAGATCTCAATTGGGTTCAGGCGAAGCGAAATCCACTGATATGTTCTGTAGACGACAAAAATAAATGTCAACATAACTTTGTTACCTGATTTTGTAGAATTTTTAAAATGCAGCTGGGAACAAGCTCGTTATTTCAATTTTGAAATTACGTTACAATAATCTGCATAAGCTCAGATATTCTGTTCTCGCATCATCCTTCATGAATACAGATGTAGAGATGTATAAGAAAGCAATGCATTTGACAATTAAATATCAGTTCAAGCCGCACAGTACCGGCTTCAGCCTGATAACTTTCCAGTTATTTGAAAGGCTCATCTCGGATCTTCAGCACCAAACTTTAAGGAGTCCCCCGAACGTGCATGAAGAAATCGTAAAAACGAGACCGATTTTGGATTATATTTTATGTATAATGTATGAATCTGTATCCATCCAGCTATATAGGGATACTTATCCTGGTTCCAGGGCTGGCCTTTGGATATTTCCCGCCCCAGGCAAAGTTTATTTAGCGCCCTACTAATGAATTAAAATTAAGCTGCATATTTCGGAAGGGGTAATACCCGTAAGCTTATTGCTTATACTTTCACCAACACTTTTTGTGTGCTATTTTCGAGAATTCGAACCGCGATGTCCGAAATGTCCGGTTCCATTTACACCCAATTCATTTTTGAACCAATATACTTTGTCACATTAATTCTTGGACGAATCAGATATAGGTACATTCGCTTCGCAGGAAATTTCTTGTTTACTCTAAAGCAGCGTGGAAAATATATTATTTATTCTTTTTGAGATGATTATCGCTCAATTTATAATCGGCGCGGAGGGTCGAATTTTTTTTGACTTTCTTGAACAAAATAAAATAATTGACAATTCGCTCACATATTTTACATTTTCGCCGTAGGTTCAAGTGCAAAATTCTTGATTGACACCGGAGGGCCGATATTTTTATGTATCTTCTTGAAAAATATCGAAAAGAGTATATAGACAATTGGCCCCTAGCTTCAAAATCGCGCTCTCTGATTTCTGTGTCACTGACTAAGATGCGTTACTTACATACTATTGCAGCACCCATGGAGTTAAGCATTGCACCTAAAAATTTCGCGGTCCACCAGAATTTGCGCCCCCCCCCCCCAGGATTTGGCGCCCCAGGCGGCCGCCTCCAATGTCTCAGGCACGGTGTTGTTCAAATATTTCACCAAATTGTTTGATCTAACGCTGGTTCTCTCTCGCAAAAACTGCTTTTCGCGAGTCTCCTTATTCTCGTTCTGAATAAGTCAGATTCAAATAATTCAAGCACGGATCGAAGCAAAAATTCTACCGATCGTTTCGTATTATTAATAAGTAAAATTTCGGCACACCCTCCCCTGATTAATTGTTTGTTGCAAAAAGATCGCGGAGGGGGCATGGAAAAATCCAAAGGTCGGCCTCACAGGTGAAGGATACTTTTACCTTGACCTGACCTGTGATGGTTTTCTCGACCTGTGACGTCGACGTTTGACCGCAGAGAAAAATGATAGAGGTTAAAGTTGTTCATCTCAACTTATTCTCAACAAGTATTGTTTCGTACTTCGGTATTTTGAATGCTACGGGTTTATCACTCTAACAAAGAAACAAACAACAAACCTTTGCAGGAGTCATTTTTGCGGTTGGAACGACACACCCACAGCCATCCGACAGGGCTAAAGGACCGCAATGTTTGATCAACTAACAATAGGCTCCGTGCGCATGAGTTTGCTCTCTCTATGTACCGTAAAATCCCGAATAGAAGGCGGGCCCCTATTAGAGTGCGGGGCTCAAATAGAGTGCGGGTCAAGAAGCTGGATTCGGAAATAGAAGGCGGGTCCGAATACAGTGCGGGTCCCACAAACAAGGCGCGTGTACCTGCGTATGATATACGGGGCAATGTGCGATCGTATGTTTTGGAAATCCTTTTTAGAAGGCGAGTCCGAATACAATGCGGGTCCCAAATACAAGGCGGGTCTCGGCCGCCTTCTGTTGGGGATTTTACGGTATGTATATTTTGCCCTATCTCGCAGTGTATTTTTTTTAGATTTCTCCATTATTCCAAAACCGTTAAGGGTAGAATTTTTTTGACCCCGGAATTAGAATTCTGACTAGGGACTGTAATACTACCGGGACGCGCCGTGGCCCGTGCCTTTCAAAATCTGGTCCCCGTGCATGCGTGTGACGTCACATGTACGCTGGTACACACAGTGTAAATATTTTTACTTTCTTAAATGTCAATAACTCACAACAGAAATGACAATTACAGTAAGTTGTAGTAATAACTATTGCAAACATGCAAATAACTTATCTGAGGAAGAATTACCGATAATAATTGATTTCACTTAGCACTTTTTGCAAAGTGTAGACATTTCTTCTGATTTCTACTTTTCGGACATTCCTTCATATTTTGCATTTCCCCAATTTTTACAGTCTTAGATTTGGTCTTGACATCTTGTTTCTCCCGATTCCACCATTTCACTCGCATGTGCATGCGAGTTTTAATAAACGCCTTTACAATGTCAA
>JAQFYE010005964.1:0-11307 GCA_034694305.1 Protaphorura glebata
GGATCAATTGGGATTTATTCTTATTGTTGTGAGGAATGTTGTGCTTTGATATGTGAATAAAAGAACTTGAACTTGAAGTCGGAACCTAGATTAGACCATCTTCTCACAACAACTACACCGGTCACACCACCCATCTTACGCAGGCTGCCATTTTAGAATTCGGTGTCCGACAAATGCGGCGGAGCCCTTGAAACTTGGTTCTGACATCCAGTTATTACTACCACTTTTGCAATTCCAATAATTGCGGCGAATAAACTTGTACCGAAGTGTCAACCACAAAATGTCGAAGTGAATCCGTTTTTTGAACATCACTTTTCTCAGATGTCGCGTTCGTTGACCCGTCTACCGAATCTGCCCAAATGTGGAGCTTAATTTTCTTGTAAGGTCAATTAAATTTTGAAATTTAAAACAGGGTTCAGGCGCATGCGCAGGCGCGTAGGGTCATTACATACTGGACAGTGGACAGCCCTCTTATATTGAAGGTAAAGACAATATTTCTAACATATATACATAGTTTTCGGCAATGAGTTTTCTGCCACGACTATTTGGCTAAACTGTTCACGCTCACGTATTTGTTCACATTTGTTAGGATTCCTAACAAATGTGAACAAATACGTACTTAGTACAAATACCTAACTTAGGAATCACAGCCTGACCGAAACATAAACTCTTGTTACTACGCCAAAAATAAAATCAATCAATCCAACTCTTTTTCGTGAACTCCCTACGAACATGTACGATGTAGTGTCCCAATACGGTTAGATGTCCTAATACACGCCACCTATGTTAGACTACATGATCACGTATCCTCCCAACCTGACCACAAATGTATGTGGAGCATATTAGAACACCGAGATTAGGACACATTGTAGTCATGTCTCCGGGAGAAATTAGAGTTAAAACAGCTAATAACGCTATAGAATTTTACCGCAGCGCCAAATTAACCTATAGCTCTATCGTTTGTAGTCAGAATTATTTGTAGCCGGTCATGAATTTCAGAAAACTGTTCAATATCAATATTCGGACCACCATTCGCATTCAAAAACCAATCAACAATGCCTCAGTCAGTATCTATTACTGTATAAAGTATACACTCCGTTTTCGTTCTCAAATCTGCAGCAGCATCACTATTGGCTGTTAAATACGCGAGTATCAATTTCCAAATTCGATTTTAACGGTACCTTTTAATACCATGAAGTTTGATAAACCGAAACCTCGTTTGAACGAATTTTTGAGTACGCATGTATGAAACAGTGGAATATTGACATAAATTATTTTTTCGAATCAGTGGGATCGGGTGTTTCAAGGTTATGTTGTATTGTGAGTGCTCAACGACAATCTTATGATAAATTCGAACTATTGCAGCTGGTATTGCATGTGCATATCCGTTGAATGATACGGAGAATGGTTACAAATATGTTCCTTACCATTTGAACTTAACCATTTTATAATTATGAAATGTAGTTTTTTAACAGTTTTTTTTAAACAGAATATGATTAAATGATGAAAAGTATTTCATTGATTTATTAATTCAAGGCTACAGTGATAAAGTGCATCGCCAGAACACTAATCATGAGTACTTTTTCTGTCAATGTATTTCAAAATGACGGATCATTGAATTATTGGAACACTGACCAAACGCAGAAAAGCAAGAAAAAGAAGCTAGCGCATCTATTTGTAAAAAAAAATTTGTCCCGAATTATGTCCAGTTTATTAAGGTTTGGCTGCACTGGCTCAAATTCCGTAAAATTGAAAATGAATTGACGTCGACATACCGGCATCTTATACGCGCGGTCTATACTAATCTGGCGTCTAGGTTCTTCACGAAGTGTCAAAAATAATAAACATAAATTAGAAGTCGGATAAATCTGCCTACGCCGTCAGGGGTAATAATGGTTACTTACATTTGCAAATTAAAATACAATATATTTTCACTAAATGCTCCATGCGCTGGCCAAGCGGTGTCATACATATTCGGGACGGTGTGATTGAAATAAGAGGGAATAGAGGTGTACACTGAATCTTTGTACCAAGTTAAGTATGAAAGGTTCCGGATTATAGTGAAACCAAGTATTCTCGTTGCATGATCAAAATCAGGTTGCAGGACTCTGTTATTGCAATTTGCCCAGCTTGTCAATCATGTTTGCAAAAGCGAGACAAATATAATTGAATCAACTTTTTATTTCCAGGACACAACAACTCAGCATATGAGCTATCGATTAGTCATAATCAAAGTTGAACTAACCACTATTTAGGCGTTCACAAGTACTCCCACACACATCTCTATGAATTCTGGGCGACTCGTGTGTCAACTTGAAAATGATAAAATTCCACTTCACGTGTTATTCATTAGTAAATTAGGGATTCAAGGTGTGCTTGTTCGGACTCTAAAACCGAAGGACGTAATTCTGAACCTCACCATGCATTGGAGAGTAGTACTCAACCTATAGTAGTAAATCCCGGATCCAGATAAGGGTTCATATAAAAACGGAGCACTTTTCCAATTTCAACTCAGATCCAATATTACCCTTGAGTCTTCCAAACAAAAGGTAATCCACAATTTCAAAAATGCTTAAATACTGTGTAGCGGTACTTTGTGTCCTCGCCGTAGCTGAGGCGGCAGTCATCAAGTCATCCTATGCTATTTCAACTGCAAAGGTTTCACCATTCGGTGTTGTTGAGGGAATCACCTCCTGTGGTAAGCAAGCTGTGAAGAAAATAACAATTTTCAATACAAACATATAATGATTGTTCATAACCCTTGTTTGGAAATGTAGGATCCGCTGGAACAATTCTCCAAGTCCGTGTCACTGACTGCACTAGAGTTCCATGCGAAGCTGTCGTTGGAAGAACTTACACCATCGAAATTGACTTCAGGCCAAGTAATTTCAACCTTTGCATATTTAACGTATTTTACAAGAAATGATTGTATTTTGACTCTAATCAACTCAATATTCGTGTCTAGGTGCGTCTCATCCAATCTTGAACTTGAAAGTTCTCCTCATCCATCAAGGTGCATCCCACACAATTGTCGATGCCCCAGTTCCCGGCAGTGAAGTCGAGGCTGGTAATACTTACACCCTCGCCTACAATATGCCAATCACTGGAAATTTCATGGGATTGAGCGACCTCCGGATAGAAATTTCGGGATCTGGAATAGTCGAACTTTGTGGAATTGCCGGACTCAACGTTGTCCCTGCCCCAGGTCTAATTGCCACGATTCTTTCATCATCAGCAGTGTCAACTAAGGCCGATCCATTCGGTGTTGTCGAAGGTATCGCCTCTTGTGGCTCCGCTGGAACAATCCTCCAAGTCCGCGTAACTGACTGCACCAGAGTTCCATGCCGAGCAGTTGTTGGAAGAACTTACACGATTGAAATTGACTTTAGACCAAGTAGGTTATTTTCTAAATATTGGATTGATCCGAAAAGAGTGTAAATAAATCTCGAGCGGAAATTTAAATTAAATGTTTCTTGATCAGGTGCATCCCACCCAAGCTTGAACTTGAAGGTCGTTCTCATCCATCAGGGTGTACCCCACACAATCGTCGACGGACCAGTCGCCGGCAGCGAGGTCGAAGCTGGTAATGCTTACACTTTCACCTACCCAATGCCCATCTCTGGAGATTACATGGGATTGAGCGATCTCCGAATTGAGATTTTTGGAGATGGAATTGTTGAACTCTGTGGACTTGCTGGACTCGACGTTGTCCAAGCACTTCATTAAATCTCTACGCCATCATTTAATTTATAACCTTCCAAAGTTTTATTTTTGAATTTACGAACTTATTGACTACAATAAAACAAAAATTGACTACCAATTTGTATTACAGACTTAATTTTGTATCTGCTCATAAATTCAAACATACATTGATTGATTCATTCAACAAAAAATCTCCTGTGCTTATTTCATTTCACACTCACATTTCAGTCCCAATCACCTCGGAGCTGAATTGGTGATTTAAGATAATACAAACATTTCATGTCATCGTGAATTAAAATGATGTTATCCGAGAAGTGGTACGTGTTACATAAAAAATACAGGGGCAGATATGCTTCACAAATGAATATGTAAACGATTGAAATATAACTTTGGATTTATTGTCCCTAATGGGCACGTACGTGCTCTTGTAGATTTTGACAGGCCTCCGTCATCCAAGGAATTCAAAATTTATCAGAACCACGTTCAAGTGTCAAGTTGACGTTAATGAAATAATTGTAGACTAAGTAATACAGGAAATCGACTTAGTACATAAAAATCAATAGTTGACCGTAATTTATATTTCATCCTATTCTATTCTGTACTCGCATCGTTGATGATATTATGTAAATTTGCATGCTCTCACCAAATGGGGAATTGAGAAGAGGTTGACATTTATTTATCAAATTGATAAGGCTGGGACATAATTAGATGTATAAGTGGCGTCCAGTACTTGACTTTATTTCTATTTCATCATTATTATATGTATAATGTGTTGTGGCCAGGGCCGGACTGGCAACCCAGGGGCGCCCAGGGCGTTTAATATTAGGCGCATGGGGCAAACACAAAGGGCGTCTTAAATACTTCTACGTACCTAATGTTAAATTCACAGGGGCGCACCGGGCGATTGGCCGACCGTCCCTATGGCCAGTCCGGCCCTGGTTGTGGCGATTAACATTTGATTCTATCCAAATATTCAAGTGCAGTAAAAGTTCAATGGGTCACACCGCACCGGCGAAATAATAAATTCGTGGAAAGAAATTGGGATGCTTAAATGCTACTAGGATTTACAGAAGCTAACATTTAATATTTTTAAAAGTACTTCTCAAATCAAACTTTCCTCACAATTTCAGTTCACGATTTGATTGCCTGATTGTACAATGGTACTTTCCAGTTCCTGATTCAAGAATAATATCTAACGCGATAGTTACCTGACTTCAAGAGCTTTATAATGTTTGAAACTTTTATTAGAACCTATAAAAATATTAAGTCACGATTCACGATTACTAAACAGGAGTAGATTTTATTATGTCAACCAACATTTTGAATAAATGACTTGGACACGATTTTGGTTTTTTAGTTTTTTAATGCAGTTAGTTCAGACATAGCTCAAAAATTTAAAAGGACAAATTATAACTAGGGTTAATTGACATTAATCTATTCACAATACAATCCATGCAATCAGTAGACTAATTTGTACGTACATGGATACGGTTTATCTATTAAATTGAGCACGTTATAACCCGAATTGTTTTTATCGTACCTTAACTATACGTATATTCTGACACATTTTTACTATTTAGGAAAAAAAACTGTAACGGAGTATCATGTAATGAAATATAAAATTAAATAATATTGATACGAGTATTATCTGTGAATGAATAGGCCTAAGCATTCCGACGAGGAAGCTCTTTTGAATGTAAAACTTGAATCAGGCCTGAAAATTGAAGTTTAATCCTCTCAAGATTTTGAGTCAGGAATATTAAAGTTTCTCCCTCATTTTGCAACAAAATCATTTTTAGATTCCTCGATAGTTGGACACAATTTGTGGACATTGAGTAATAATACTGAATACTTAATGGAATGGAACGGCTCGCCATAGAAAATTAAAATATATTACCAGTAAAACTTTTAATTTATTTAGTAGGGTATGTCAGGCTTCTTCTGATGAGACTTCCTAAAAATGTTTTGCAATTGATTTGGTTTTGAACATGTAAAGTGGTTTCCTTGCAAAATTCCAACTAAAGTTCTTCTGATGTAGGTGGTGTTCCAATAAGTTTTTTCACATAATCTGCTACATCATGGTACGCAGCTATCCATGGTTTAAAGCACCTGGCTAAAAATGTTGGCGGCTGAAATTAACGAAGAAATATATTTTTAAACTCATCCACGCATAGTTATGGACCACCCAGTAGAAAATTTCTAAATTAATTTAAGATTGTAATTCTTCTAACCCTTTTCACGGGGACTTTGGCATCTTTTCCGGTACCCTTGGCCGTCGTTTTCACATTTTCATAATATGCATCTCCCCCGGCGTTCTTCAAAATTCCAACGTCGTCTTCTATTTGATCATCCACCTTTTAAAAAATTAAATATACATTTTACATTGGAGTGAAATACATATACACACTGGGATAACTTGTAGCTATTTAAGCTAACACAATTTAACCTTGTAAACATCTAAGGCAATATCATAATATCTAAATTACATTGTGTAATAATTACGTACCTCTGACACATCATGTGCATTTGTTCTGGAACTAGTGGCCACGTACAATAGCACTGCTAGGAGTAATGCAGATTTTATTCCCATTTTTATTTTTATTTTGTGAATTTTGAATATTCACTCTGACTGTATTAGAATTTTCTAGACCCGTTTTGAACTAACGCAACTGTATTATGTGAATGTGAATTGTGTCTGTCAGAGTAGGAATGGAATTGGAAAGACATGTCCGCTATTAGGAAATCGATAAATTGGTGAAATGAAATGTAGAAATTCGACCCGAATATTCCACCCTGGCAATGTGCACAAAACAAACTAAATTATGGAAAACCTAGGCAAATATCTAGGCCAAACTGAACTCCATAACATTGGCCTTCTGAGTTGTCTTCCCAGGTAACAACGCAAAACAACGCGAGTATGATTAGGCAATACACAGGGTGGTTCGTGCCTATGTTCCCCGGTAAATGTGCACATACATTTGCAATAATCCTGTATATCCTAACTTGGTTAATGGAATATTGGACGTCCGAAGTTTGTTAACGCTTATATCACAGAGATGAAAATTCCATATACGGGGCGGTTCATAATTTTGCGTTCCGACATTTACATGCAGGGTGCTCCATAACATGGTCCACTCACTACACTCACTACAAAACTAACACGACATGATTTAATTGTAGACGCATTATCTAATTCGAGTCAGGAATAAAACCCATAGCCCGCAAAACATAAACATCATTTCACATCACACTGATTTATCAGTGAGTGACATTAATTCAGACGTCATTGTTAAATGCTTAAATATTTGTTATATGCAGGGTGTTCACAAAAAAGCGCATAGTTGTTTGATGATATTTTGGCGTAGTTACAAGAAATTATGTTACGGTCAGGTAGTTACAAGAAATTATGTAATGGTCAGGTTATCAACGTAAACCACACTAATTTTATTAACTTAAAGCGGACATTAGTATTATGGATCATTCCCGCTCTCCCAACGATTTTTATTTTGATAGTTTACTTTTTTGTGGACACCCTGTATATAAGGTCAGTGTGTCTAGAATGTAGGACATTCATTCAAGAATAGATGTCTCCAAAGTACGCATTTATGCTGGACAGGGTTAAGTTGAGAATTTTGTGTCTTGTTTACCGCTATTCAAAGGAGGGGCCGGGAAATCAGGATTTTGAAGTTCAGAAGTCTGGACGAAAGATTTGAATTAAATTAGTCAGTAGTCAGTAATTTCTATTCTGTTTAAATTTACCAGTAAACCGATTGAGTATCGTGTAAGTATATAGTGATTGTCCAGTGATTCAGGAATCCATGGAATAGATTCGGACAAATTACGAGTGAGAACTGCTACTTTTGGTCCAGACCTTCCTGCACATTGTCAACTCACCGGTATTAATTAATAACCCCATACATTATTGAAAATGAATTTCACATCACTTGTGACTTAACTTAAGTGATGTCAAGTTCATATTCAAATTGTGTCGGGTTTCGTCATCAAAAGCGGTCACGGACAAGGAAACAACAATAAGGATGAGGTTAGGTAAATAAAAATCACTGAAAGTAGAAAAAAGTATTTTAATTAAAACTGATGAATTTATTTTCTGTGTCAAAAAATATTATATTATACAATATTTTTTTTCTGTTATTCTAAAAAATGTACTTAAATTAAATGATACACATGATTAAATTTCTGTTCGTACTTATTAAGTTGAATTTAATATAATGTAATTTATACCTATTTAGCATTAAACAAAGGATTCTGTTAAATAAATAATAGAATGAACAAAATAAAATTACGCATACGAGCTAAAACAGAAGAAAAGTCTTTCACATTTATTGGTTTTTATTTTTTCTTCTGAAGCATTTAAGTGCCAATCTTCTTAACATAGTCCACCGCGTTAGCTAGGGTATCTTTAACTGGATTCGCTACCTTTTCGAATAAAGTTGGCTGAAATAATATTAATTAAAAAATATTTTAAAATATTCAAAAATTTATTTTCAAATAATTTGTTAAATGATTTGTCAAATTTACCTCTGGCTCTGGGTTAATTTTGTCTGCAACTACTTTCCTAGCAGAATCGACGTCTTCCTTCATGGCTTTTGCGAGATGAGCCGAATTTTCCTTAATTGCTTCAACGGTCTGCAAAAATTTGAATAATTAGATAAAATGGGTTTGAAACATTTACATAATTTTACAAATAATTTAAAATGTAAGTATGTTAGAATTAGACAAAGAACGGAAGATATTACCTCTGGCATCTTGAAAGTTGTATCAGTATAGTTTGACTATCACTTTTGAATTGACGAAAATGGTAAGGTCTGATAAGTAAAGCAACTGAGCAGTGACTGACTTATTTTATATTTCAGTACGGATGTTTTAGTAGGATTTTGTAGCAGAGAAATGTCAGAAAGCGTGTGCAAAACAGAACTTGGCGCAGCTCAACATGCATAACCTTACTCAAAAATGTATTTTTAAAATTGCTCACACTGCACTGCCTTTCTACGAATAATCACGCGCTACGTTGAACATTTTGCGAATGGATCTATTACGTAAGGCAGCTGTACTTCCTATAAATTTTCCACAGAATACTTTGTCGGGTGAAGAATGCAGACTACGATGGTTTTGTTGATTTCTTTTGTTTAAAAATAATACGTTGTTTCCGTATTCTATTTCTAGGTAAGGTTACCCGAATACATAAAAGGCCGGTCCGAACGTTGATAACGGTGAAAACTGAAATTCTTAGCTATAATAAAAGAATTTATATAATATATAGTAATATATGGGTTGGCAATTAAACAATCACTGCATGCCTAAAATATATTCATTTAATATTGAGACGACGTAGTAGCGGAGACACGGCTCTATTAGGTAATGTGTACAATATATCAGCACTAGGGATCGAACTCCCAACATTACAAAACAGTGAGTTGAGGATTACAAGTGGAAAAATACAAATTCTGTACCAAACGTACACCCCATAAGGGAACTGCTTCACCTGATGCTGAAACCTGGACTAGGGTTGTAAAGGGTAAATACCCGGGTGCTTCGAATTTACACCCGGTGGGTATTCATTAGTACACAAAAAAAGTAAAATTTCACGCAATGTAGACCAAACATTTTTGAATTAGTGTCCAGTGGTCTCGTAATTCTACAGCTTAGCTTTTATAATTTATGATAATTTTCAAATTGTGAAAAATTGTAAACTTTTAACAATTTATGTATCATCAGTAAACACCCGGGTGTATAACCGGGTACTTACCCAGGGTATATACCCGAAAAATAAATACCCGTTATTTTACAACCCTAACCTGGACCCGCCGCTGCTATTTACATTGACACGAAATGAAAAACAGACCATGCATTTCAACCCAAACCCATGAATGATTCCTCAACTTTTAGGGACATTTTTTGACAAAATATGAGAGAAAGTCGATAGAAAAAGTGCTTCCTTCGTGCCGACGTCTCCTAACTTTTTTATGTCAGGAAATCACAATTGGTATGAAAAAATAGCATGGCGAGTCTAGGAATAGGAAGGTTGTATCATCATTTGAAGTAGTTCCCCTGTCAGTCTTCCCTATTAACTTTCGGCTCTTGCTGTAGGATTTCTATTGCGTAGTTGCGTCGGTTCGGAATCGTTTCCTAATACAAATCTCACCATGCAGACTGGCAAAATATGCGTCGTGGGTTTGTCTGGGTTCTTCTATGCATGCGAATCATAACCTACACCACTATGCACTACTTCGTTTTAACCTTGCACTTGTTCTGGTTATCATCTCTTGCATTTTGACCCACAATGAGACGCAATAACAGGATATTACAACGAAATAAATAATTATACAATTTTAGAACTGACTCTTTATTATTTCTGACTCAAAATTGATTTCTAGCGTTTTAATAGACTTTTTTTTAATATTTTCTGACTCAAGATTGATTTCCGGTGTTTTAATACTATTTTTTATTATTCTGTGTTAAGCATTAAATTCGACCACTACAAATAAAAATATTCTCGAAAATACACATAATAGCATAAAAATACTGAAATAATCTAAAAAAAAATAGAACTTGTAATTGGACAGGAAATGACGTACAAGAGGAACTTTGAAATTATTTGATAATTAGAAGTAACAAATATTTGATAATTGATAATAATTCGGGATTGAAATTTTCTGTACTCTTTATCAGTTGAATACATTTTCAATCTATCAATTCTTAGCAATTAGCTATAATTAATTATTTTCATTAACTACAATTAAAGTGAATGATTAATTACGAAACGATTGAAATGTAAAATGTCAGGTACATAATATGAACATACACATAATACGTATTAGTGTGCTTGTGCTAAATAAGGGTAATTACTGAAAACTAAAACATATAAATTATTATTCACAGTTAGAAAGTCATGGAAGGAAATACTGAATGAAACAAAATGTCCATTGATGAGGTCACCAGGTCGAGGTCAGGAATGACAAAAATTATTTCGTGTGATCTCCATTCATCATGTCCAGGGCGGGATCGTTGGAACGATGAGACTCTTCTTTCTTTTCCATGGAATCGCCCCTTTTGAACAGATTCTTGACAGGCTCAGTTATTCTTTCTAACAATGTTGGCTGAATTAAAATATTAATTAATTTTTTAGTTTAAAAGTCATTAAATATGAAAACCAAGGGTCAATCTGGCTAAATGTCACTGGTGGAATCTGGGAACTCATATATGCACGTCTGCCCTTCAAGAGGGACATTTAGCCCAGTTTACCCTGAAAGTAATTATATCATTTAATTACCTGATTTTCACCATCCATTTTATCTTTGGTTATTGGCGTGTCCTTCTTAGACGCCAATTCCTCATGCTCCTCCGGCTTGAGTGTTTCCTCGATCTAGACGCAAATATTAATTAGAAAATTAATTAGTTGCAAAATTTTTGCATTGTACCATCTGTATTTTTGACTAATGTTCAGCAATACTACTATATTTTGTAAGTTGATAGGTTTTAAATTGTGAATTCTTTAGTAAAAATTAATAAATTCAACCGGTATACTTGGAAAATCCTAATTTTGAACTCGTATTCTACAATACAGGTAAAATATTTTCCAAGTTG
>JAQFYE010005965.1:0-11306 GCA_034694305.1 Protaphorura glebata
GTTAGCCGTTTGTTGTTATTTTTGTTTTTTCCCCGGGACGGGATCACCTAGCTGACAAATTTTGTCTAAACATCTTGGGTAATACTTTGTAGTTCTATTATTCCATTCCTAATTCTTTATAGATTTATTATTTCGTCTATTATTAACAAGGCACGACGAAAACCTCTAATGATTGATGAAGTTTCGAATATCACAAGG
This sequence comes from Protaphorura glebata, assembly GCA_034694305.1. NCBI lineage: Eukaryota > Metazoa > Arthropoda > Collembola > Poduromorpha > Onychiuridae > Protaphorura > Protaphorura glebata. Next base: position 199 of record JAQFYE010005965.1, read on the forward strand.
AAAACCAAATGTTGATGCTTGACTCGTTTTGGAATGATTTAAAATACATATATCGGGTTTCCGAAGTTCTTCGAACTGCAGATCTAAAATTGATCAAAGCAAATGATGTGCTTAGATGTAATAGCTTCTTTGGTTAAAACAAGGCCTATTGATCTATTTGAGTAAACAGAAAATAAGTCAGATCAGGCAAGAGGTCAAATATATGCCCATTTTTGCTAGTTCGAATTATCCGCAGACCCGGTATGTAGTCACGAGAAATTTATTAGAGACTTACTAGTTTTGTCTTCTGGTGAGGCTAATAAGATATTTCTAAAAAAAACCACTGAAAAGCAGAAATATTTGTTTTTAATTGGCGGCCCAATGTGGAAATTCATTCACAAGTAGTCGATTCCCGGCAAGGGTAACAAACTTTTGACATATTTGGAATTTAGTATTTGTCCTTCCCAAAAATATTTGAAGTAGTTGATGATAATATGCTCGTAGATTGGCCTCCGGGTTATGCACAAAAAATTAAAAATTGATGTTGGCTAATTTACTTCTATCCTTACTGGTAATTTGAGTGATAAGTCAACGCCAAGCAAGGTCAAAATATCAAGTAAATATATCGTAGCTACATAAAAACGCAGTTCATAATATTGCTCCTATATCTATTGCTTCTCATTTTATATTAAATTGTGAAAAATATTTATCCCCGAACGCTCGTTAAAAAGTAGTTTCTACAGTACCCCACTCGACAAACCATAGTCTGTCATCGATAAGATAGAAGTTCGATACGTCTGGGCTCCACGACCATACTATTCGTGATTAGTTTGCTAGAATTAAAGAAATTGAACTTTTTACTCGCCTGAGATGTTGCCCGTGACATGTAAAGGGGTTATTTTGCAAAATTAGGTAGCCGAGTATTGTAGAAAGAAGAGAACTGATTAGAAACCAAATCAGGATATTCATGTAGAAACTTTTCTAAAGGATCAAAGGCATTAGGACATTACTGGTTAGCTTCATGCATTCTATCTAAAAAAAGCAAGATATTATATTTGACTGAGAAAACAAAAACAACACGCGTACGTTGTTCAACAAAAGAGCATACGACGCTCGTTGGTCTTGCCAGTTGCCAAGCCAGAAAATCTGTAGGCAGATATTTTTTTTGAAGCAAAGTAGTCTTTCTCAATGTTAATCCAGACTTTTCCAGATTTTCGATTTGTTTTTTCAGGCATTGCGAGAGCGTACAGAAATACCATCGCACTCATTCTAGATAGAAAGACTTAATATCCAAGAAAGACAGATCACTACAGTACAATACACGGGCATAAAAGAAAATTTCATGTTAGTTTCTATAATATTGGAGTTGGTTTGTTATTCTTAGATCAACATAATATATTTCTTTAGAGGAGTGCGAACAAGTGTAGTCGATGCGACGTCATACTTCGTCATTACGTCTCCAATTCAATTCCTGTTTGTATGGTCATTGAACAACTTGGTCTTAAATATTTAATCCTTATTCCTTAGGGCCTCTGGTGTGACTTCTATCAAAATGAAAATAGTTTTCTCACTGTAAAGGATTTGTAAGTTGGTAAAGAAAGAACTGACAATGTTTACATGGCTGTAGCACTTTAAGTTTTGAGAATAGAGAACATAACTAAATAAAAAATATTTTTATTTTACAGAAATTGGTAATATAAAAGTGGACTCGGACATGCGTGCCTAGTTTCGGCAATGAAAAGCTAGAAGGAACATGACATTTTCGTTGGTTTGAAATCTCATTTTGCAGTTGGTGAGCACATGCATAACATTTTACATTATACGTAGTGTGAAATAAATAATTTTGAATGTAAGATTGTTCGGCTAACGCTACACTACGTAAGGAAATGCTTGAGTGCGAGGATGACTAAATAATTCGATTTCTTTACGAAAGAAAAGTCACGGCAATGTCTAAAACACGAATGCTAAATAACTCTTCAAATGTTTTGGAGTATTTGAAAGATTTCAGGATTTACTTCTAAAATGATATTTTTCATTCTCGCGGTTGATTTGGTTTAATTTGAATTGAATTCACATGCCCTGTGTACAAATAATTCGCTTTAAATATACACTGGAGTAGTTCAAAAACTTGCGTGCTCTCAAATGTCAAAAAGAGATATTGCAGATTAGATTTTTAACAGAGAAAGCGATGCAATTAAATTAGAATGCTATATTCGGACAAGTCTGGTATTATTGAAAAAGTGTAAAGGCAGACTTCATCGAATCCCCCGAAAAGCTTTCTTCGTAGTCCTACGAAATGATGACTTCCTACTAACACAATGCTGCCTGCTACACTACAAAAGCTGGGTCTAAAGTATTTTAACTTGAGTGATCTTTCATGCCGATTAGAAGCTTCATTGAGTAAAATGGCTAACCTTAGACGGGCAATCTCATGCATTAATTTCACGGAACACGTGTTAAATGGTAAATCGTGGGGCGAAAAAAAGAGAAAGCATTTTCGAGAATCTGACCAGAAAAATAAAAGATTTTCACTTACTTACGTTAGTGCTTTCATTACGGAGAATTTCTAGAGAGCAAAACCTTGAAAGAGAAGACTGAAAGGTAGAAGAGATTGCAATCAAGGACTGCTACTCCGACTCTTTAATTATGGCTGATGGGTTTTCTGAGGACGTTTTTTCTCTTCAGATTCTACTAGGAAAAAGCAATCGTTCTGGAGTGACAGAGTTTAATGTAAAAATAATGAAAGTGAAGCTTAATTACTGCAGTGTTTTTCAGATTTCATATCGGCTTAAAAATATGTTGTGCGATCCTCATGTTTCAGAATTACTTCCGACAACATGGTTGAAGAATCCTAACAATATTCCCAGAAGTTGAACCGCCGTGGGAATTTTGCAATTCTTGTATGAAAAGGTCTGTTAGTCTTTTTGTATATGCCACACAGACGCACCCAGAGGAAAAACTGAAGTTGAAGAAAATACCTATAAAACTATCACCATACCTTCCGCTTACGAGGGATTGAACCCTCACCATAGAGAAGTGGAATGCCGCATTCAACAATGGACTGACTAGGTAACTTAGCAGCACAAATAATAATCTGATCTTAGAGTTCTTAATCTCTAGAATATTTGAGATTTGGTTCAGTGTGTAAGGACGTTGAAATATATGTGGGCACGGTACAAATGACATGTGCTATTTTGCAACCGACCAACAAAACTACCCAACAATGATATCGATTTATTGTCAATCTCTTTTGTTACTCTTGACTGACTAATGATTATGGAAATCCAGAGAAAGAGTAATACATTGAAAGTCCTCTGAAGAGTAAGAGATGAATGTGTTTTTTGGGGTCAGGAACGAAACGTTGAGTGGCTGCGAGCGGAAACTGAAGAGACGGAGATTTATGGGTCACGTTATGTTACGAACCCTTGGAATTCCACAAAACATGGAACATGGCCATGGCAGCCTTACCAGCAACCCATTAAAACATCATTCTCCGAACAGTCTCCAAATCAAGTCTAGATCCGAATTCCAGGTTTCGCTCCGCCAGTTTGAACTCCACAAGACCATTTAACAGCACCGGCAAGAGAAACTGGAAAAGCATTCAGCATCCAAGTCGTCCAAGTGATTCCAGGGATTTGTACTTAATGTTCCTTATTGAATAGAAAAAGACAATACTGACCGACAAGGAATACTGATAGGGTGTAAACTCCAGATAAGATCTGACGAATTGGTGTTTAGTTTCAAGTGTACAGGGCAAATTTCATTCTAGAGACGAATTAATTCCTGCTTCAGAGCAAAGAATTTTAGAAAGCACTCATCGGTGTATGTTTCTGAAGATGCAAGATAATTATGCCAATGTATTTCTCGTAATGGGCGAAATGCAGTTGAACCAGATCTAGGAACTTTAACTGAATTACACTTGGAAGCAACTAGTCCCTATTATCTGGCAGAAAATGACAGCCCATGACGATCCGTTATGCTAAGGGTTTGATTTCTTTGACTGACATCCTCCTGTGTGTGGCTTCAACAGGTCGAAGGTATGTATTCGTCGCGGCAGGAGCAACTAACAGAAAGTCAACATTCTCCAAAAATATCGGATGATGTTTGGCGTTGTCTTACTGCGGTTTATTGTAGTTATTGTTTTCACATAATTTTGGAAAACAATAGTAGAACTTAAGACTAGGATACTTGAAACGACTAATCCCGAACGTTTGCTGAGCATTTGAATTTCGCACTCGGAAAATGTTCCTCGAGAATCGAATGAAGAGCTTTGTATGACCTTGCCTATCAATCCAACTCCAAATTCCGAAAGAGAAAAACAAACAATAACAAATGATAATGGTTTTATCGTCAGCAGAGCTTTAGTCAAGTCAGATTGATTTCAATAGAAAATACGAGTGCATCCTACTATCCTAGCTTAATCTGTCTATCTATCAGGCGGCTGATCAAATTACCAAATGCAATGAATCTAGTACAATAAATTACATGACTAACTTAAACTGCAATACACTGAATTATGGATCACATAACATGTGAGGTAGTAAACTGATCTATGTAAAAGCTCAAAGAGGCAATCCGATTGAATAATCCCTTTGTATGCATTTTCCATGCATTTAGGCAAACTTTGTATTCTCTAGGGCATACGAACGCCTGATTAATTAACCAGGGAACTAATTGAAATTCTATTTTATCTGGTTCAAGCATTGCAATACAAGTGCAAGTGAAAGTTTCCATTCAGGTTGCAATCCGGCTCACCGAATGTTAGTCTATGTCTAAACTATGCTACGGGCTACACGGCAGAGAAGGTGATATTATCACCTTACAAGGACGACACATTTTCTGCCGTGTAGTGTGTAATACGTCACTATGTTCAAATATTTTAACAGGACAATTATTCCATTTCGTAATTTCACCATCGCCGTATTGTACGGATTAGTCGAAATGACGGAAAGTGGACTCTCGAGAGTTTTTCTGTACAAGTGTGTATTGTTTTAAAACAGATGCCTCAAACCCAGAAGGCGTAGAATCCTAAAATGTCGACAAAACCAATTAAACAAGATGAAGGTAGAAGAGAATGGCTTCAGGAATAGAAGATATTGTCTATTTTAAGCAATTCGTTTCATCCTTTGTCGATTTCAATAATGTTTCTATTTTCTAACAATAACTTTGGGAGCTCAGATTTCTGATGCCAAGATTATAAGCGCAGGCCGAGATTTCTGTAGTCGGTATTTTGTAGTCTAACTTGCTATTATTGACATCGAAAATACGAAAATTTCGTAGTTCAGCTTTCAACTTAGCTAAAATGAGAATGCGACTTACTATCTAGGAACATAACAATTGTAATAGTTAATTAGTATGACCGAACAAAACAATTAAACATACCAATATTACATTTTCTAAGGTCGGATTCTATATCGATCAACCAAATTCGTAGTATAATCTATACTATCTCGTAAAAAGTGTAATGTATCCAGGAATGCCATTCTGGGACCAATCGTTTCACTTGCTTCGTATGCAGTGGAATATTTAGGCAGTGCGTATTATTTTTCCTTGTTTCGCCCATGCTGGAACTTCTTTCACCTATTCCGGACACTCAAATACTGGATGCGCCTATTATGGTATAGTAAATATTGAGTCTGCGAGAGATTCGGTAAGCTTTTGTCGAGTTCTTTCAAGGTCTCTTTATCTCCTAAAGTAAAATTGCCTTGCCAGAAATTATATTACACCCTTTTGCAATTGCGTTGGACTACGCAATGCGATACCATAATCTGGCAGCAAAGAAAGTGTGACTAAAAATGAGATTAGACAGAAAAAACGAATAATATAGCTGTCTTATTTATTTGGTAAATCCATTTGTTGATGCTGAGCAATGAGCATGCCAAGCAGAGTCGCTTTTATCTTTTTAAGCTTGACAAATATACGCGTACTTTCCATTCTAATATTATATAGAATTTAACGTCTGATTCTCTTCTGTATTTCTAAAGCTGGAGGAAAATTTGATAGAAAAAGGAGAACATGAAATGGAGAAAGCGTTGAAAGTGGAGAAAGCAAAGTCAGACATCCAGGGTGCATTTTCACGCAGCGGATCAAGGGATTGTCATAGAAGAAGTGGGATATACATTTCGTAGAGAATTTTATGGAGAAATTAACGAACAATATCCTTTAGAGATCCGAAATGGAATACTGAGAACTTACTCCGTCTTTATCAACCAAATGAAGTTAATTGTCCCATCCGGCATAACCCATGTGGACATTGTAATCTGTTTCTCTGAAATGCATATTATTTCAGTTTCACCTCCAGGTCTTCGTTCACTGCACTGTGGGAGGAAGGCCCGAAATGTTAAGCACCATATCAAGTGAAATTATGTTTTCAAGCATGAAGCAAGGCGAGGGAAGCTTGTGTAGACAGTAATCCGCAGAAAGAAGATGTAGCGACTGACATCACAGATTTACGAAAATATTTCTCAGGAGAGAGTTGTTGGAATGGAGAACAACACAAACATTTTCTAATTAAGATTTTGCAAATGGCTAGGACGAGAAACCGTTGTTTGTCAATAGGCTAGAATGAGAAATTGTTCATGCATCATGAGTACTCATTCTTCTTGACATTAAATGAGGGAATGCCGGTTTAAATTCTAATTAAGGTTTGGTTGGCCAGTCGCAAAATGTTAAGACTTGCTCACTTTGCGTTGGAAATAAAGTTTCGTTGTTGTTTTTCCTAGTTCCGTTGCAACTTCCAGGAGTTTCTAAGAGCGGCGAAAGGGCAGAGTGCCATGGGTAGTAAGTTAATTAATTTCTTTTGTTATGGTCGAGTATTTCAGCTTAGACTTTTCTCAATATTCCGACCTAAATTTCCATACCGTGATTTTCGCTGTTTTCTGCAAATTTCGAGATACAGGTGAACATATATTCCAATGAAGTTAACTAATTTACGATTTTTTTTAAACAAAAATTGTTTGACACATGCCGCTTGTAGGCGGTGCGAATGAGCGAAGTACAAACTTGACAAAAGAAATGACGACAGAACAGAGTAGCTCTACCAACTACTACAACCTATTATTTCCAGAGATGACTCGGCGGACCAGAATGAAAACATCAAAGGATTACTTTGCCTTTGAAACATTATGAAAAAAGTCAAAAGAGGTAATACAGTGGTAATATCTAAGCCTATGGAATGTCTGCTTTCTCCACTTTCTTGTGAAATTCCTTTTCCACGACCACCACACAGCTACACAGCACGTGTCACTTCCTTCTTTTTACGATACGAGATAGGATGTAGAAAAGAAAAAGAAAGCTGTCCTGCCGTCACTGTGACAGCGACACTGACAGTTTTCTACGCGAAATTAACACCTCGTTGAGTCTTCTTTTCGAAATAATATTATCTTCTGTCACCGTGTCATCTCGCTGTCACTTTTCTTTTATTTCAGGTTCCCACTGACGACGAAGACAAAAACGCTGAGGAAGTGTTCGTTGTTTCGTCTTATTGGCCAGATCATATTCAGTTTACGCCAAATCGTATTTCTTCGAGGGTATTGAGACTTTGAGACGTTATTTTTAGCAAGGAATGCCATTCCAAAGTAAGTTCCACATTCCTCTGAAGTGTTCAGACTTATGCAATTCGACTGGAAGTCCTGATCGAAATGAAAGCTTAGATCTAAGAATGTATCTGCCCACGAAATCTTAAGGTAGAGTAAAACAATCGAAACTATTAACCATATCAGTCCACTATAGCATGGTCGGACTTGACTGCCCTTATTGCTCACTTTATGGTGAAGGTTTGATTCATCCGGCATGCATGGTATTGCTCTAAAGAGGATTCCTCTACCTGAAGCCAAATTGAGAGAGATGCCACTCTACAGAAAATCCGTGAGGATATTTGACCATATGCCTAGCCGGGGATCGTTAATTAACAAAGGAATCATATCACTATCCTGAACGGTTTTAGGCTGATGTGAACTTTTACATCCGAATACTGTTCCTTGTGACATGATTATGTCGTGTCCATGTGTCATGTGGCACATCCAACTGGACATTGACTTAATCTGATTGAGTTCGAATCGTCGAGTCCTCCTTCACTTCGAGTTGATTTTGGATTTTTTGACCGGAAGCTGGACAAGAACACATGACAAGTATAAATAGACGCAGCGAAGACGGACAGATAATCAAAATCCGCACTATTCGCGATCCCAATATTTGGGTGAATCGCGTAGTCCACTGGATGTGTGGGTTCCAATTCGATGTGCCGACTTGATCGAACTTAATCAACGAGATCCAAAAATAGTGCCGAAAAGCTTATGCCGGGGAAATGTAATCTTCGCCTAATATCGACCTTCGAGTTGGAATAAAGTTTTCTTCCAAGATTTCTTCTTGGGTAATGAAATCATGACAATAAGAAATTGCGATAACTGCAAGATGACTTGTACTAGTAGTGACATTTATCGATCATCGCATCGGAGCGTGACAGAACTCCCAGTACCTGACGTGCCTGTATACAGGAAGAGGAACTTCCTATAGAATCACTCATATTTTTGATGTACTTGTCTAATACATAAACTTTTGACTAGAATGATAATGGCGAGAATCCCAAAAATAATTTATACCGTCATAATACTGTTGTAGTAAATTCAAAAAAATATATATATTTCAAGGAAACTTTGCCTTCTGCATGAAGTTTGTATGCAGGGTCCCGGAGAGAGATAATGTGTTGAATGAAATGCTTTTGAATTTTAACGAACTTCGCAATAATTATCAATTGCAAATTCGCATATGTGTTTATCAAAAGAAAACACGCAATTTAAATCATGATAATGAGGACATACAAACGGCTGGATCCGTACGACCGCTTATTTCGTCCGACTAGATCAGAAAATGACAGTAGGTTCTTCTGGATTTTGTGGCCCACGTAGGATCTCACTGAAATGTATAGTTACGCAACACGACTGACTGAAGGTGGGCCCGAATAATTAACGAGATGGTGGCTGTCAGAAGTTACCTAATACGGAAGTCACTCATTAGATATTAAGAATGTCCAATTCTTTTTGGCCCACCCTGTACTTTATTAAGCTACTGAAATGAATTTAGCCTTAATATCTTAAATAATGTGATACTCACATCATTAAACTCGTCGACTGCAACTTCTTACTGCTACTGAGCTATACCGACAGATGAAGTCAAGTGTATGTGTGAGAAAATTTAGCGGCGAAAATCTAAGATGACTGCAAAGGAAATAGACTTCCGACTCCAAGGAACTCAAGCTCTAATTCTACACGATTTCTAGTAGGTATAGAGAATATTTCCTGGTGGCTGCGCTGACTGTCTCCATAAATTATTTGGAGAGCGACAATCTCATTTCTTGTCGTCTCCTTTTGTCAAATTGAAGAAAAAGTAGTCAGGCCAAAAGGGATTTGGCATATTTATGACCCCGATAATCTCTTTTTCCTTCTTTACTCACCTCTTGTGCCTTTGTAGAGTGAAGAATTATGGAGTAGTAAACATCTTATCTACGGTTCAAAAACTAATTTCCGCAAATTGACCTATTTTGGCACAGCATTCCAGTTTTAGATTTCTATGGGATTATATTTATGAATGGTTCACGGAAAAGATTTCTGGCACGCGCACGCCTCCTAATAATGAGACGACGACGTGTGAAACGGCGTCCCTGAATTCTGAGAAAGCTAATCTTAGTCTTTAGGTTGTGATTCATGAATTAAATGTCGTACTTTCGGACAATAAACAGCGCAGTATATCCAATATCCAATTATTTTTTTTAACAATTTAGCGGCTCAGCGAGTTTATCACTTGCCACTTAGCCACTTTTATTCCACGTCTGTTACATAATATCTACAGAAATAGACACCCTCGACCCTAGATCAGTTAACCTCAATTCTTCGAAATGCTTTTAAGATTCACCAGACAAACTTCCAATACCGAATGAATAACATATCTAGAAGAGCGAATATTGTAATGACGCCCTACGGCTTCGTAATTTTCTTCTTATTCCGTGTAACACTTTCTCTCTTACGACTTCGTTTTATCATTCTCTATACTCACTCCTAAGTTAGAATTCGAATGTCTGTGTAAAATGATAAAGCTTGAGTTGAATTGGTCATGCCAAAAAAATTGATCTGTTCAGTTGAGAACTAAGTACGAAAGAATACAAAAATCAATATGGCGGACCACAAAGCCAGATCAAAGCCAACAGAGAGGATGTTATTTGGTTAATGAGTATCCCGGATGGCTGGCTCAAGGATTTGTATATTCTGCTATTCAAGCGATGCTAAACCAGATGATTTAACAATTACTATTGGGCAAACTAAGCAGTTTCCTTTAGAAGATGGCGGTCACGAACGGAGATGCCCTCCATATACAAACAAAAATATTCATAGCTTGTATCAGCAGAATTTCTCCAACTGAACACCCAGAGAATAATTTCACTATATAACAGACAGGACGAAATGAAATTACCAATGAACAAGGCTTGACAGTTTCGTTATTCCTAACTATTTGAAGTTGATGTCTTAGAAATAAAAGCCAAAAATCTGATTAAATATTAATGAGCACAATATACAGGCATAATCTATAATTCTGTGAAGAACATCAACTTACTTTTTAGAACCATTCCTTCGGAAGACCTGAATGCAGAGAACCATTAATTCGAATAAATTCTAGAAACTCTGAGAAAGAATACAACATGAACTCACAAAGGAGAAGTGATGGAATTAAAACTATATTAAGTATGTTAACACGAAATATGTAAGCCTGGTTCTGTGGAGAAACCCATGCCATGTCATTCAAACTCGAATAAAAATGAAGTTTGATGTTTCTCGTCAACACAGGAACAACCAGTTTTATTGGAAGCAATTCAATTGACGAAAAGCAAAGTTGTAGCATGACATTGCTAGGCAAGGAAATAGAAAGTTCTTGTATATGATGTGAAATGTGAAAGTTTGGACTGGCAAGCGCAACACTTAGCTTTCTCCGCTTTCTTTTTACTCTTCTGCCCCATTTGTTCCAAAGGCGAAGAATAATAAAGACAGATATGTGTCCCCGAGGTAATTGGGCGACCGAGTGTAACGAGAAGGAGACCTCCTATTCGACTTTTCCCCTTTTGTGTCTGTCGGTCGTCTGTC
>JAQFYE010005966.1:0-11305 GCA_034694305.1 Protaphorura glebata
CCTGGGGCATCGACATCCCAATCTTCAAGAAATCAGAACCCTGGGGCATCGACATCCCAATCTTCAAGAAATCAGAATCCTGGGGCATCGACATCCCAATCTTCAAGAAATCAGAACTCTGGAGCATGGAATCAGAACCCTGGATCATCGACATCCCATTCTTCACGAAATCAGATCTTAGCCGCACCAACATCACAAGCCGCAAGAAATCTGACTCAAGCAGTTCCAGTTTCGACCCCAGCGACATCCGGTTTGAGCACTGCAGTGCATAATTTGGCTTCATCGACAGCAGCAGGGAACGTGATGTTAGCAGTTTCTGATTTCACCGGAAATTTGACCTCAGCAGCATCTAATCTGCGCACCACATTCTCTGAATTTGCTGAATCTCTAACACAATTGGCTTCAGCACCAACACAAGCTAATTTGATTTCGACTGCTGAGGCCTTAACATCAACGATTTCGAACATAGCAACAAATGTACCGTCTCTGCAACCATCAGTCTCGAATCTAGCTCGAACGGCACGCACATTGGTAACAACACCCGAAGCAGCTAATTTGGTTTCCGAAGGTACTTCAGTAGTTAGAAATTTCACCTCAGCAGCAGTCCCTACGACTCAACCAAATACTAACACAAATACAACTCAAGCGGTTCCAGAGAGGCGAACGGTGAATTCCAATACCCAGAATCCTGCATTGCCCCCACCCATTAATCAGACGACAGCCCAACGAAATACCAATACAAATACCACCCAGAATGGAAGACGGGCTGGTAATGCTAGTAACCAGGGATCTAGAAGCGAGCCCCAGACAACTCCAGTTCCCCCAAACCCGATTGAGGAGGTGTATATTCCAAAAGCACGCCGGATGTTGAAGATCTCTCATCCGGTGAAATATGTGAGAGCGGATGCCCCAAGAGCCGCAACTTCGAGTGGGACAACTTCGACCACTGACGCGAACGGGACAATCATAACGGATTTCGTTTATTCAGAGGCATTAAACACGAATGACGGAATTGGATATGTAAATGAACAGGATGAAGATGCTCACATCAACGTCCCTGCCCAAAGACCACCGGAATTTCAACAACAACTTGATGCTCTGGCCGAGGAAAATTGGGACGAGTGAGCTAGCAGGATGGAGATAATACATAATGGTCAGTGTAAGTCTCTGAATCTTCCGTTTTTACCAAATATTGATGAATACTAATAATATTATACCGTAAATGACTGGTCAAAAGCAAATACTTGTGTTCAATATAATGTAACGTCGTGGTCACGGACTTTCACCACTTTCACCACGATGGAAAAAGTCACTTCTACATATTTGACACCAGGCTTCTAATCTGTCATTTGTAGTATACATGTGCGAATTCAAACGAAATTTCATTCAATGATTCTTGTGTCCACTCTAACAGAAATATGACTCAAAATAACTCTTTAACGAATTTACCTTTATTTTGAAGAAATATATTAATTTCAATCTTGTTCTCTCAACTGTAGAAACTGCATCCTTATTTGTGGAAATCTTCAATGGATAGATCGGATGCCATCATTTGCAGAGAAAATACAAATTTATTCTCAAGCTTTCCATATCTCACGGATATCTTCTTCAGGAGAAATGTTACAAGAGAAAATATAATTAAACACAATAATGCTTCTTTATTTGTCGGTGAACCAATGTTTGAAATTGTAATCCCTGCTATGTTGTTCAAAACCCATAGAATGTAAAATATTTTTCTACTAGTAATATTTTTATACATACATGTAGAACACCTGAATATTAATATTTTGCTATGGCCATAAGTTTAACACTGTATCCATGTGAACTGCTACGACCTTTTGTTAATTTTATCATGTTATAACGCTTTAATCGTTTTTGTAATTAAAATCAGTAAATATTAGTAGTAATTATCCCAGATTTTTTTATCTAGCTATTCTTTATCTGAGAGTTGTAAATTGAAGTGCGTGACTAGATTTCATATCTAAATGACGGATTAAAAGCCCGGGCTTGTGTTTATTAAGGTTAAGTCGCTGCGACAGACTTTCACCCCTTTCTCCGTGAACCTCAATAGAGACGGCAGGAGGAAGTGGTCGCTTCTATGAGAGATGAACCTTTCTGTAGTTAGTTGAGTTCTTTTATTCAGGACAACAATATAAACTGCTATCAATGTTCAGACCCACTTCATAAAATATCTACGGCTGTATTGATTTAATTACTGTGTAATAATTAAGGTGTAACTGAATGTAACCATGTCCAGGGATGTGCACGAATGATTAGAAACTTGGAATTTTAATGTATGGAGTTTATTACAATATTCAATTCAATGAAATAGTACAACGCAGATGGGACCGATTTGTTTTTTATTTTCTTACAGGAGCAGTTCTTTACCAAATTTCAAAGTCAAATCAGGCAGTTGAATTTGACTCTATTTTTTAAACGTTTCAACAATTGACCTTCTGAACAAATTTATGAAGGTTCTACCATGAAAAGCCTGATCGTCCTAGGCATACATAAGTCGAAGACACTTTGTGACGTCATTAGTGCGCCATGAACTCACAAGTTTCATTAAACCCGTGTATTTCTAGCGGCCAAACGGTTAGACTTTTCAGGGTATGATCTTCACAAAAATTGATCAGGAGGTCACGCCACACTGAGGCGTGACCTCCTGATCAATTTTTGTGAAGATCCCGTTAGGCGGCCTCACGGGCCGCAACGTATCAATAAAGCAGCCAAATATTACGGCCTAATTTACTTTCTCGGTACAACATCTAGAAATAAAGGCTTATCAAATGCGACAACGAGCATGGAACCTGGTTTATAACTCAACACACTGTCATCCCTAACCTTAAGAGAAAAGTTCTTAAAGAAGTATGACGTGAATAATTTGAGTGATTCATACGCAAATCGCATTCCAATGCAATTCCTTGGTCCATGCCCAAATGTCAAGAAGGCATAGGGATTCAAATCCTGTTTATTCTCCGGTGAAAACCGTTCTGGTAAAAAACGCTCAGGTTCTGGATAAATGTCTGGGTTCCTATGAGCTGGCCAAGTGGAGACCATGACAGCTGTTCCTTTCTTAATTTTGATTCCATTGTGAGTCCAATCTTTCATGCATAGTCTTTCTGGACGGAAGAGGGATGGCCCTAAACGTAGAGCTTCATTCACACAACCAGACAAATAAGGAGAATTCTCATCTCGAATGCTTTCCGTGTTAAATTCTTGTCCAAATTTCTCATATACTTTGTCGATTTCGGTTTGGAGTTTGGTTTGAACATGGGGATTCTTAGCTAAATAGTAAAACATGTGGGTCAACGTTGTGGCTGTTGTCTCGTAGCCGCCGAGGAAGAAATTGATAGCTTGGGCAATAATCGTATGCTCCGTGATTCCTAGTTTCTGGAATTCTGGTGTTTCCACTTTTGACCAGAGTTCGTTTAGGAATTCAACAAAATCGTTTGGTTTTTTGACGGTTTCTGTTCGACGGGATTCCAGGATGTGTCGGATCGTCTGATCAACTAATGCTAGAGGACTTTCGTCAAAAGAAGGGGCGAAGCGGATCAGAAATGGGAACGACACTGTGAACAGAATTAAATTGTTTTTAGTCAACGACAGTTCATAAAAAGTAATGAATGTAATTGAATGAATTAAAATGTAAAGAATTCAATCATTGCCCGTACTTGTCAGACTGTAGAGTCGATCATAAGTAATGTCCTCTCCCATTAATCTTCGAAATGCTGTCACAAAATCATTGTCTAAATCCTTGGAGTTGGCCAATTGGATTCCCATCGTTGTTCTTGAGAACATGTCGATAAGCCAGGTTGACAGTCGTCTATAAAGAGCATGTAGTAATTAAATAATTAACATTAATCGAAATACATAATACGCTGTAATTTAATGAGCTACGATTAAGCCGAAAAATGTTGACGAGAAAAAAATACGGAATAACTTACTTTCTGCAATCAAATTTGACTTTTCCGGAGTCCGTATTTTGGCATTCAATTCTGAGGTCTTCTGTAAATTCCTTGGCATGGTTTGCAATCGTCCCACTCATCGTCTTCAGCTTCGCAGTCGTGAAGAGAGGAGTCAACAAGGATCGCACTGTCTTCCATTTCTCTCCTATTCAAAATAATTTTAAAATGTTTACGAAAAAGTCTTGGAATGGCCTTTGCTTCTCTGGTTTTACTACTACGTTATATTCTTAAGTTGACCTTTCGAGCCAACTTCTTTAACGCCAAACATTATTTTTGACCCGGTGGCACTCAACTGTCTAAATTTTAACGAATCATAGTATATTTTAATGACAACAGTAGAACCACTTTTAGTAACTACATGTGAATTTTGTGACCGATTGTGTTTGATTCTATGCTTGTTCTTCCTATGTGAGCTTTAAAGTTTTGACCTGGTAGGAAATCCATGATTTCATTGAACGTCGGTGATCCAAAATCGACTTCCCTCCGATTGTGGAAATGATCAAAATCCTTGACTAAAATTAACCGTACGAGCTCAGGATCACACACATGGACTTGTGGGCTGCGACCTTCGTAAACCTGAACAAAATTAAAAAAAAGAGCAATTTATTTTTCTGAATTCTTAGAAAATGGTCAAATCGACTTCCGGATAATGAAAACTGTAATTGACGAATTCTGTGACACTTTCTTTGAGAAATATTTATTTTACCCCCCAAATCGGACCATATCTCTTCCACCGTTTGATGTCCTCTAAATGCTGGACTTCATTATGTAAATTTGGAACACTTCCTAAGAAGAGAGATGGGGTCATGACTGGGAAACCAGAATTCTCGAGGGTACCATAATTCACACGCCCGTATAAAATAAGTCCAACTGCTAAGATGACAACTAATGACAAAATCAAAAATATGAACACCATATTTCTGGCCAATTTGATAAAGTTCTCTTATTTTATTTATTTTATTGTTCTTTTATTACAACTCACTGTCTAACTACGCTGCTACACTGCACTGTCTAGTACTGTTGAGTAGAGTTGGAGTCTAAAAAAGTCAGATTTAAATGTGTGAGAAAATAACAAATTTAATTTAACGATTACGGCATATCATTGAGTCAGCACATTTAGTGTTAGTTTTATTCCAATCAAACTCAAATGTCACCTTCAAGAGATGGTTTACTTTGAAACATTATGTTCTACAGGGTGGTCCATTAAATGCGTTCATATTTGACTGTATGGAGGTATGATTCAAGTAAGAATTACATAAAGGCAAAACTGCGACTGAACTGTATGTGCCGTATGTCCAATTCGTGTATTAACTATAAAAAATTAGAGAACATAAAGAAAGTAAGAAATCGATATTTAACCAAAATCAAAAAATGATAGAGTCAAATCGGAAAATTCGGAAAGAACTCGGAAGAGCACTTTCCGTATCCTAAGAGAGTAAATGGTGTAATTCTGGCTTCTAATTCATTGAGTTATTGAGACAGGGTGAACATATGTATTGGGCCACCCTGTATACGTATTGAGAGCTACATTCGGGTAAATCAGGTCAAGTGGAAGATAACAAATTCTATTTACATTGATCTTCCACAGTTGTCAATTCAAATTCAGTAAAGAGATTTGACTTTATATCAATGCCGCAGGTGATGTTGACTGACGGTGTCTGCCTAGAATTCAATTAAAGATTAATGCTATTCCATTTCTAAAGACTGAATAATTTTGTGGGGAATTTTTTAAAATAACCACTTATAGAAGCTCAAAGATATCTGGAGATGAACTTGTCGTTCGGGTTTTTTTTTCTTCGAGTCCTAGGACAGTCGTGCATGCTAACGGCCAATAATTATTCAAATCTATCGGATGCTACCCTGATATCCTCCGCCATTACGTCGTATTAACAAAATATCGTCGGCGGTGTATCCATTTATTAGTTTCCTGGCACACTCATCCTATCCAAATGCAGTCTGTGAACATTTAACTAATGGAAAAATGACAATCATTACCAACCGAGTGCTGGCGAAGAAGTCACACACAATCTCATACGGACACCATTATTGGCTTAACGAAATTTTTCATCGAAGAGCCAAACTATATTCCTCACATCATTTCCTTTGCTACTCTATTGCCTGCCACTACAATTGGCCTGAAGTCAATCGATTCAACGGTTATCTTTGCCCAAAGTGGCCAATTCCATTACGACGAAATGATTAAACGCTGTGTGGTCATCTCATTTAATGACGGGAATGGAATTTGTCGAAACTGAAAATATAAAATTAACCTCACGGATGTGCAAAAATCAAATCGAGGAATACGGGAAGAAATATTCTGAGGCTTGTGAGTTGGTCATTTCCTTGCCAAGAAACCATTGCTAGTGATTCCTTTAATTTTGGATTGCATTCAATTCTTCCAAAGAAGTCTTTGCCCACCGTCATATGTTCCTCAATGCCACTCGGTGGACTCGGTTAGGCTCATGGGTTAATTTGTTCACATTTAGATTGATTAATCAAAATATTTACAAGTCTCATTGTTTCCTGTGTGTCATATTATTAAACTCATCACATAATTTATCGCTACTAATAAAAACATCGTCAGCTATATTTGTCACTTATGCAAACGCTTAAGGAGCTAACGTTGAATAATTAATTGAACAAGTCTACACACTGCTTTTCCTCAGAGAGTGGAAAGCGTTGAGAGTTGGAATTTTGGTCAATAATAAAGGCGATGTCGGATATGGACTTATGTAAACAAATTTTTACTTCAAACACTCACCAGGGGATGAAACTATGAGTTTTTGAAAGATCTTTCACGTGTGCTCGCCCATGGGATCGTCATTGAATTTTGTAGACTTACCGCTTGACCGCTTGGGTAGAAGGTCACTTTAAAAAGGATACTACTTGTAGTACTTCCCTTAGATCAAACACCTAAATACTAATGCCCTTGAAGTCGTATGCTTTTAATTACTTGTTTTTCAATCCTGGAAACTGGAAAAGTTATTACGAAGGAATCGAACCGGTAACCCTAAACAATGAAAGAGTGATAAAGCAGCTGACTAGGCCACTATTCTACGAGCTGGACGGACTAACGTAAGTGATTACTGCGAATGACGGAAACAAGTTAAGAAAAAGATGCTGAATGTTAGAACCAAATTACTTAAACGTCGCCCAGAACCTAAAATGAAAAATCCTGCGAGGAATCGGAAATTTGTGCACAGATTATTGGAATCTGATCAAATTCAAATAATCGGAATGAGAAATATGCGAATTCAATTTGAAATCGGATTTTATACTACGAATTTATCCTCTAATTCTTTTAATTATACCTTTAATTCCCAATAGTTGAACGATGTAACGCAAATTATGTGACTTTTGCCGTAAACTTCCAATTCTCGATTCTGCAAAAGTCCATTAGCATGGCAGGAGCAACCACATATTGTAGCAATCGTTTGCAAATGTCTGCAACAACTTCTGTCATGAAATTTTAACACTGGTGGTTATGAGATCTGAAATTGTTACTGACAATCAGAACCGGGCACACGGGCACTTATTTGCAGGATTTATTGCAGATGATTTGCAGACATTTGCAGACACACTTTACATCATTTGGGGATACAATGTTTATACCAAACCAAGGCGACAGTCTCTTCTTATGCATGTTACTACTTTTTAATGGGCTGATAAATATTTATTGCCTATTTATATATAAAGTAATTTTATGTATAGAATTTCATCAACTGGTCAACTCTTCTTTTGAAAAAGGCATAATGTATATGTTATCACGTATTCAAATAATTCACAAGTCTTACAGAGTTCAATCCCATTTTATTATTCTCTCGTGTCTTGTCCTGATTTGTACACATATAAGTATACACATCGTGTGAGACAAGTATCTGAATATTTTAAATCCTATTGTACATAATATACTCGTTTCTTATTAACGGTTTATAATATATTTATCACAGGAAACTCTTCATTAATTGACAAACTTAGGTCAACGGACGATTGACCTCCATCGCTATGGTTGGAATCTACGGCATCAACTTTTGACATGGTATCACGAACTGAGCACTGACATCCTACGTCAACCAATTCAGTCTTCTCGCTCATCTCGAGATTTTGTGACTCGAATCTTATAAGCATTCCTTCCTTTTCATTTCTCTTGGCAGCTTTCCTCATTTTCTTCTCCATCTTTCTCTACATAAACGAAATGTCATTTAGAATTCGAACTGTAATGTTCCTAATACTGCATGACAGGGTGGTACATCAGCATTGGCCCAAAGCTGCAGCTGGCATGCTATTAATGCCGCGCCTTGCGTCGTGCACATCATGATCAGATATTATGAGCTACCATAATATAGGGTGGTTCATAACCTAACACCCGAACTCGAGAGTTGGCAGACGAATGGAAGATATACATTTTGAGGGGAACCATCATCGGTCTAATACAAGACATGACGAGATGCGTCTTATTTCCTTTCCTATGGGTTAATTGCATTTTACCTCAAAAATTGTTCTACGAATTAAATGGTTAATGAGCCACCCAGCAGGACAGGAAATGACTTTAAAATAAATTAGATTTACCTCATGCCTTCGCCTTCGAATTTCTACCATGACTTCATCAAAAGCGCTACTGAAATCTCCTGGAAGATTTCTTCGCTTGACAAGACAAACTTGTACAAAACAATAGGCAAATAATGTGATGATGAAAAATGCCAAAATGTCCAAAGCCATTTCTGAAGTTAGTGGACCGAAGAAGAAGTTCATCAAAACTTGTCCTGTCTTCTTCTCTGTGTTCGGCATCGCTGCAAAAGAAAGAAATTTAGATTACAATAGTAAATAGTTTTGGCCTTCAATATGCCGACAACCTTATAAAAAGTTTTCTGGTATAATATTTCCGGCAAAAAAAATACGCAAATAATTTGGACAGACATTTAAAACAATTGAGTTTGTGTTTTGATTTTCTTAGATGTAACTTAAAAATAAAAGAGTATTTATGTTAAAATTAGACGATTCTGCAGATAATTACGTATTGTCAGTATTATTTCACGATCTTAGTACGATTGTATCCCCTCCGTCCACTTAGTTGCACCTAATTGTATCTTTCTATTGTTGGGAAAATGTCAAACGAATCGGACAAGATAATATTTGTGCAAATAAGTTCGACCAATAAAATGATTAGATTTACACGATCACTGCCGACACTGTTTGTTAATATTTACAAGATCTATGACGACGGCATCTGTTCTGAGAATAAAGGGCTTGTACCAAGGATGTCAAATAAAGGACAATGCTACCTTATGAAAAAATGTACGCCGTGGGAATAAGGTGGATTTATGTATATGTCGTAGTCCTTGGCATCCGGAACAACTTTTGTGAAAGTCCTAACCCCAAAACTCTAACCGTTTGGCCGCTAGAAATATTTGTTTGAAATTGGGGTAATATGAACTTTGTTTTGATGTTTTGAGCAGGAATTTCAAAAATTCTGCTTCTGAAGCTGTGAATATTTTTCGTTCATGAGAAATGTGAAGGAAAGAAAGGAAATAAAGTTCGGTCGGATTGGCAGTGGTCACCCAAAATCACTGAGAAACAACTTGTAATCAGTAATCAGTAGTGATTCCCTTCAGTGACTCCAGCCAGTTTCACACCAAGTACACCATCGTAAGTCTAACCAATAATGCAGATATACATTCAAATATAATGTAGAAATTAGAGAAATACTTTTATCTACAGGCGTTTCATAACTAGTCTAATTTTATCTTTGTCAATTTTGAATTAATTACTAAATTATTTAATTCTGTCGTATTTACTTATTTACATTAACTTCCAGTGCCGCTAGGCACTTGAGTGGATTTCGTAACTGTAGATTTATTCTCTACGTTGCGTTGAGTTCACTGTAGATGCAAAAGTAATTTTTGATGGATTTTAAATTCATGTTTTATGATTTGAATTAGGATTTGCAGTGATTTATTTTTGACGATTTTTTGTCTGGTTTTAGAACCTAAATCGTAATATAAATGCTTATTATCAGATATATTTTTTACCAAGGAACCTTGACTACGCCTTCTGTAGAGGGTAGCCAGTACTGGCCCCAACGAGTTGTTATTTATGCGTCGTGAACATTACGGCAATGGGAAATAGATTTCTCCAATGTGCACCTCATTGTGTACAAAATGACGTCATAGGTCAAAAATTTCCCATTTAATCCACATGCCATATTTGGTTGCCACGGGGTTGCCCGTCGAAATTTCATTATTTGCAAAAGGAAGAGTTTGAAAATTATTTTCAGTACTGGCTAACCTATAAGGGGAGATGTTTTATTGACCTTGTTTATTACTTTGGTAGTTGTGGTGTACTCATTTGTTTTGTTTTTTAATTAGGACGATATACAATTGTAAATGATGTGCATTTATTACGTCATTTCTTTGAAACTGAAACGTTTAATCTTCATTTAATTATATTTTTCTGGCACTGCGTCGATCTGACACAAGAAGGGCCACAGGGCTAGGGATTGGCAGCATTTCAGGGTGCCAAGGAATAAGTCACTCCCAGACAGCCATATTGTGTTCTGATGCTTCGTGACTGCCATTTTGTATTGTGTGCGTAGTAAAATGCTCAACCATAGTTTTCTGATACTTGACTGTTTTTCAAAAATCTTGTACCGGCTGTGAATGTAATATTTTGATAAATTGTAGTCCTTACGTTAGTACTTATGGAAATTGTAATAATATTCCCACAGAGGTTACACGAGCTAATCCTATTGCTAGGAGAGCCAGTTACTTGTTTAAAAAAAGTAAACAAGCATATTTAGCGCCCAATTTACTATAACCCGGGTCGTCATTTAAATTGTATGAAAACACCATACCATAACAGCCTTACCGGACATATTTTAACTGAATTCCCCGGTAACTGGCTCTCCTAGTAATAGGATTAGCTCGTGTAAGCGTAACCGCCTTGAATATTCCGTTACCAATCAAAAATCCAAAAACTTCGACCAAGTTCCGTATTTTTGATTTTGAATAAATAAATGATACTAAAAGTAATTCCAGTTATTTTTTAAACAGCTAATGTTAGATTGACGTCCATATTTCAATTTGTATATTAAGTCCAATCCGCGTAGATAAATTCATTTTCTATGAATTGTTACGTTTGTGGGAAGCAATAATTGTCTTCCTTCGAAGCCTGGTTGTCATGAAACTAAAAAGTATACCGTCTGTTGTCAACAATTGAAAGCTTTCAATTCTAGGTCATATTATTCAATCTCATTATCATTGTACCATAGAGGAATTAGCCCCGCCCTTTAAATAGAGTGGAAAAGGACCGGAAATCAACAATCTCCGGCGTCCTCACTC
>JAQFYE010005967.1:0-11304 GCA_034694305.1 Protaphorura glebata
ACCTACGAATGGAACTCGTCTTTGGTCGGTACTAAACAAATTGAATCTAACTATGAAATTGAATCAGCTGCAAACAATGGGGATGTGACAGCGTCCGCATCATCTGTACCAAGGCGGAGGAGATCATTGATGAAGAGAATTGGTGATTTCTTCTTGTGTCGAAAAAATTAGGAAGCTGTCTGGTTGGATCTCTGGGCATGGCTTTAAGCAGAAGGACGGTAATGATCTGATATTCCTGACCTGGGCTTGGATCGATCACTTTGGCTGGAGGAACAAAGTCTATCAACACTTGACTTCGTTTCTCAAAAGGTGGGTTTCGAAAATAAAATTAAAAATTATTCACTTGAAAAACTGATTAGGATTAATTTAATAAAATATAATCTTTATTGTTTCAGATTACATTATGGTGAGCGAACTGCTTCAGTTGATTCTGGTTTCCGACCATCAAGAAGAGAATTACTCGTCGATGTGTGTCTCTTATTTACTTATTTTATTGTTTGTTGTTCATTTTTTTTGTTTTGTAATATTAATATTTGAGTTGTATTAAATTTTTTAAAAACATGTTTTTCAAAAATTCAAAATTATTTTAGTAATAGTAGTAATGGAGTTTTCATTCTAGTAATAGTGTGCAGTGCATCCAATTTGTCATCCTTAGTCTTCGACGAAGTAAGTAATTATCCGGTCTAATTTGTTACGTATAAAATAAGTTTTCGGTGTTTAACGATTACCTCTATCCGGGAATTCATCAAATGTTTTATTCCTTGAATTTTTGCTAAATTGTGCTGATATATCAAATTTTGCTGGACGGGGACGGGGGGAATAATGAGCAGAAATGAGCCAAACCTTGCGCATTTGGATCTAACAATTAATTACCGCGATATAAATACGAGTTTTAATTTTTTTTTCCGGAAGGAAAGGAAACCCCGCCTACCATTGCAATCTGCCATCTGTTCAAAGCCGCGTCCGAATATTTAAAACAGCGAAAGTTGTGACTCTTGACTGTAATAAATTGCGCTCGGTCTCAGTTAAGCGCCTGGGTCCGATTTAACGACTGGTCACGAGATGGCTTGTTCCATAAGACATCGTAGAATAATCCCAGTTATCAGTTAAGCGCCGGGACGGATGGTACATTTATTTTTATAAACTGACTTACGTTTTTTCGGCCATTCACGGTAAACACGAAGCCATTCTCAGGTCTGAGTTTAGTAGCCATGTCAAAACTCGAGTTGCATTTTGTAGATGGAGTATCGATATGGGAAGTAATCGATACATGTATAGTACACACTACGAAGAACGTTATGAGGAAATTCGGATTGGATATTTATGGTGTCTTAAAGTCACCATTTCTCTCATTGTTCATACGTATAGAGAGTATACTACTACCTCCGGCTCTGGAAACATATATTATGCAAATGAGTTACTTAGTCGAATCCTATGATTATCACGATAAGACGAGAGGACAGTCGGAGGTACTTGTATGCAGGTACTTATTTGTTACTGTCCACCATAAGGTAGGTACTTCGTCCTCATTAGCATGAGACGGACAAAGGGAATTATGCAAATTAGTAGGGTACCTTCCGAGTCCCTTGATTGTCACGGTAGGGAGCGCTATGGGTATTTGATAGTGTAACAGTATATGGCAGGTGGCACTCCTGATTAGCATAATAGCATTTTAATTAGTTCCTGGAGACTTCAGGTACCTTATCCAGGCCTCCTGGAAAAGTATAAAAGGGCCATGTTTCCTTGGGTTCGGTGTTACTCTTGTTCTGAACCCTGGAGAAAATTGATCAAACAACCGAGCTCTCTCTCTCCAAAATACTTCGGACTTCGGAAGTCTTCCAGCAGCAACCGCCGTCATGTTCGGTGACAACGGATCCGGATCTCCACCTGGAAAACGGAGCTGGATGACCGATGGCGATGGCAGAAACCATTCGAGATTGGACCTCAACCGAAGGGTAAAGCTAAAATGTAGTCTGGTTATCTTCTAGTATTTCAAATATTATTTTATTATTTCACAGGTTGAGGGCGCCACCCGAGAAGACGCTGCACCTATTCCTGCTGCTTCGACTTCCTCGGGCTCTTCATTGGAATCAGCTGGTCATCTTCCTCAACGCAACGCACGACCGCCCTTCCTGAAAGAATTCGACATCAGATTCCAAAATCGCTGGACCATAGCTAGAACTGGAGGAGACAACCCTGGACCTTCTCATGAACGGGTAGCGGGAGCCTCTGAGCTTCCTGGAACTTCTGGCGTGCAGATGGGGTTTCCATCTTTTGGACTTCCAGCGTCAGCGAACATCCGCAGTATTGGAGGACAACAATTAGGAACCCAATGGGGAGCATGGATGCCATTGAATCAGCAGATCCCATGGACTCCAGCGAAACCGATCGGAGCATCATCAGCGCCAGCACCAGCACCAACGAACTATCAGGAAGAATACTTACTTGATGTTCTGACCTCACGGGGAAACAGACTTCTCTGCCCACGTCCAGAAGAATACTCCACCTACCCAGAGCAACAAGTCCACTTGGCGTTTCTACCACTGGTATTTTACATCCAAGGACGATTGGAGAATGGAGTGATTTACCCGCAAGAACCTGGATTTTTTGATGTCCGGGTTTTTATCCTTCTGGACGTCATTGTCCGGTGACCTTTCGTTTGGACACTGCAACCCGCTCTCGGTTTATCTGCTCATTTATTTCTACGGAGTGTGGTCTCTACAAAGGATATGCCCAAGTTATGTACCCATCGCCTCAACACATCAACGGAAGTCCTTTCGTGTTTTCAGTGTCTCGACAATATGGCGGATGTAAGGCTCAAGTAATCCCCACCACTCTTCCACCAGTAAGATATCGTGACTTTGGTTCATCCACTCAACGCATTGTCAGATGCTGGGGAATTGATGTTGATCGTTTCGCAGAGAAGGTGAGGCCATTTGATTTTAGAAAATTAAATACTATTTAATATTAAACTTGAATTTTTTCACAGATTTATTTGGTGGATAAAGTAATGGATCAAATTCGGGTGATTTCACCACAAGGGGTCAAGCTAGGAGAGTTTGGGGACAAAGTTGGAGTCCGGAAGATGTTTCGTCCGACTGGAGTTGCTGTGGATGTGCAGAACGCAGAACAAACGGGTCGTCATTATATACGGACAAGGCTAATCATCAGATTTGTTTCCGGACCTTGGATGGACAATTCAGCAGTGCTTTTGGGAGCAAGGGACACATGGACGGAGAGTTTCACTACCCCTGGGGATTAGCTGTCTCGCCGAATGGAGCTCTGATCGTCGTGGCTGACTCCAGGAATCATCGTCTCCAGATGTTCGACCGTCTTGGAAATTTTCTACGCAAGTACAGCGTTTTTGAGGTCAACCCGTTCGACTACAAGCATCAGTTCGAGTACCCTCGCGGTGTTTGCTTTGATAATTCTGGTCAGTACTCGACGTATATAGTGATGTTTGTAGGATTCTATTATTTTTCGTTTTCGTGACATTAATACGGACTTATTCTTTTGGCCGCAGGGGACCGGATCTTCGTATCGGATTTCAACCGCCATGCCGTCTATGTGATCAATTCGGACCTGACCGTGAAGACCGACTTCTTGGAGGTCAAACGATTGATGCGCCCTCAAGGAATGGCAGTTGACGTGGCTGGAAATCTCCTCATCTGTGCTTCCGACAATGACTGTATCAGTGTCGTGACCTCTGGCGGAATCCTCCATTCTAGCCTTCGTAGAAACGACAAATTTTCTCCTCAAGACTTGTGCATCCTTCGTGATGGATTACTAGCGGTTATTGATGCTGAAGGAACCATCCGAGTTTACCGAAGACTGAAAAGTGCAGCTTTTGTATTGCGATCAGTTGTGTGTTTGTAGATGATAGTAACTATCTCGTCTTTTATGGATTTTGTAGTGTGATCGTGTAAAATGTCTGTGTAGAGAAGATTGTATTGTACTTAGATTACGTCGTGTATCGATTTTGGGATTTGATTGTAAATAAATATGACTTCCCGAAACATTCTATTCTGTTGCGTTCATTTCTTTGTTTCGTTGGTGTCGGTTTAGTTTAGCGCGTTCTGTTTAGTTCTTTTGGTAATTAGTTCTTGATTCTCAATTGACTCTTAGAAATATCGGCATCTGCGATTCCAACTTGTTCAATTTGTCTACATATTTCGGCAGACATCGAAAAGAACATTCGAAATTCGGCGCAAGTTTTAGAACATTATTTCCAGACTAATACACTTTGCGATGGAAAATACGATGAACCAATTCGACGACGCTTACACGAAATCCAAAGTTTCACCATATCTATAATAATTACTGCAACATTTTTGAAATTTGTTGAAACAAATCATCAGGATTCCGAAATATGGTCGATGTACTACGATACGATTTTTAATATTTTGATCATAAATATCTATTGAAACACTAGTACTTATATTTTCCTTGAAAACAATTGATTAGACGTGGAAACTTAAGACGCCTTCGAAGTCTCAAGATAATATTGTTGTAAGAGAAATACAACTTTTTCTGGTACCACAAACCAAAAAGTTCTGATACAATTTTATTCGATCACATAGGCTCCTAATTGTATTGAAATTCAAATCTGGACTTCCATATACATTCCGAGGAATCGAATACTTTGACATCCACAACACTTAATTTATGACAAATTTCCATTTTGACAAATTATTCAGCGATTTTTCATGAGTCTTCTTGCTCGAAGTTTCTCCAGAGACTTCTTCATTCAGCAGTAATTCGAAATGCCCGAACTTAACTTTCGTTGGAATCTTGATTCATTTTGCACTATAAATTCTAAAAATACTTAAATTTTCCGGAGAACGAGAAATGAAAAGATCCGAATTTCGGGAACACTCAGAACTGTATAGCCGACGTAGTTTTTGATATTTTGGACAAAAGAAAACTAGTTTTGCATAAAACCTATGGTTAAGAAATTCCAATTATTAATTCCAAGGTCTGGAATTCACCAACCAAAAGTATTTTTGCTGGAGTTTTGCCAAAATTGTGCTGATTTATTAAACTTTGCTAGTTGAGAATTGGGGGCACATTGAGCAGAGATGAATCAAAATATTGTGAACTGAGAGGGAAACGTGTGACAAATTTAAATCCAAAGAAAACTTTCAGAACGACAAAACTTTTGTAAAATTTGGAAAGTCAGTTTCTCGAATCTCGAGTAGTAGAACTTTTGATATTTTATCTCAAAAAATAATCAGTGACGACAGCATTTTGGAGTCAGAGTGAACTCAATTTTATTTTAGTACTATTTTAATTACCTGGTCCACTGAGACAGGTTTAACTGCAGTTTGTAATAAAGACTTCACTGACATGAAAAAATCCCCAGCCGTACAGGTCAGCAGTGCTCGAAAGGCACAACTGGTAAATTTCCTAACGAAAAGAAAAAAGTGCGAGAAGGAGGCTCAAGAAATTGTACTTAAATTAATTGAACCCGGAGTGACCAAGGAATATTTATTGGACAAAGTAAGTAAGTGAGTTTAATTTTTAAAACATAACAGGATGTCTTCAGTAGTAAATTCATTTCTTACAATTGCAATTTATCCAATATTTATTTCGGTTTCATTTTTTTGTAGACTAAACAAATATGTGAAAACCACCTAGATGATGTTGCAGAAGAGAGAAAACTTTCAGGAATTTGTGGTTGGGTGCTATGTGATAATCCATTGGGTCGTCTTCCGAAGCAACAGTACGCAATAAGAGGAAAGAAAATATTTGATATCACTGATAGAAAGGTAAGAAATCGTTAAATCATTTAGTAACTTGTGCAAGAATAGTATAAAGATTTAAACTCTTAGGATTTTGGATTAGATAATTACATATTATCTCGTTTTATCGTGATGACTTGTATATCTGAGGGATTGTTTAATCGAAATCGGTAAGATAGTTAGATCTCTTTCAAAATATCCAATGACTCTCTGAGAGATTCACAGCACAGCACAATCAGTCATTTCATTGGCAAGTATGTACGTATTTGTGAAGGTCACCTTAAATCTAAATCAGAATTAATATTCTGATTTATTCTGAAACTTTTGTCTGTCTACATATTTCTTCTTAAGTTTGCTCAGTGTAAAGTCTTCGGTTTATTGTCACTTCGACTTTTATTCTGAAGAAGGAAACAATAATTGTTTCCGAAAGCTCGATTAAAAACTTTTTCGATCCAAAATGTCTTCCGATCAATCCATTGAAATCTACAATAGCTTCGATATTCTTATCACTTATTTGTGAAATACTACGGATCTGTAAAAGTGTTGAGTGGATTTCTGTCATGCCAGTTGACTTCTTTAAAATTTAAATTGCTTGCAATTCGCGTTATAGAAAACTAGTCGAGAAAATACTACCAAGCCAAGCAAGCTTCAATGGCACCATGGGTAACAATTAACAAATTATATCCAGTGCTTATTGTTACCGTTTCCATTTTGTATTACAATATCCCCATTCCCCGGAACATTTTGCGGTGACATGTCATTGAAAATGATATCAGTATGCTATAATTAATATACCTCTTCTATCAATTATTCAGAATATTTTGTGCAACTTCAGATTAAATAGTGTAACGAAAACTTTCATTATGTTTCGTCGATAAGCCGGACAATCCGTTTCTCCAGTATTAGTTTTCTATCTGGTAATTACCAGGACACGGAAATCGGTTCAATTATCATGTTCGAATTATAATATTATGTTCTGTTGAACTCGAATTATATGAAGCACTGGTATCTCAGTTATGAAATTATAACCTTCATTTGACTCAAGAGTGATATGAAACAACGTCAGATTAAAAATACAATTGCTTTGACACCCATCGCGCGGCCGCAGTACAAAACAGCAATTAGTAGACATTCGTCATGTTAGTGTTTACCAACCCTGACTCTCGCTTCATTTTGTTTTAATGATTATCAATTGCAAGGTGAACAACTTATACCATTTCATTAATTTGCACGAAACCAACTATAAAAACTTTGCATCCAAACTATACGTCCCAAAGTATGGTGTATGTAGTTTGTAAAGAAAAATGCGAATTTTCGTTTTCGCATAATTAAATTAAAATACTATCACATTCGAACCGCGTAATGAGATATATAGTGTTTGAATTCTATGAGAATTTTTTAATTGGATATTTGTGGACCCACTCTGCACGCATTTTACTTACTTACCAGGTTAAACTGATTTTATTTTGTACCCATGTTGTGTATTAACGAATCAGAATGTGTATAAAGATGGAGATTAAACGTTTGACCTTGGATAACCTCGCCTCAAGATCACATTTATTTTGATCTGTCTTAGCTATATAATCAACGTGGAGTAAAACCAGTAGGCAATATATGGAAACTCGTCAGACGTGCAGATTATTTTATGAGTAAATATTTCTCTTAACTTCCATTTGTTTGGTTAGGACACAGTCGAGAATATAGGCGAATTCTTTATAGATAATATTTGAGAATTTGTATTTATATCTAAAAGTAGAATCTTTTTTTTTTGTTGGCTTCATGTGATTCTGAGTCTGACTTCAGGTTATTGAGTTACTTGTGAACTTTCTTCTTGGCACACTCTGTACTAAACATCTCAGATTCGGATGGGTTCCTTGTAACTAAAGAGCCTCCGTTTGCCCTCCAAACTCTCAAGATTTTTGACCTCATCTTTCATGCTTTGCCCGTGAGCCTTATAGGTTCCCATGCGTTATAATATTGTAAATATTGTTATGGTCGTCAGTGCATCCCGTCCTAATATAGTGGTAGCGGCGTGGGCAAAATTGTATGGTTTCGACAGGTGGAGGTTTAGATTCCTTGTGACTAACAATGTGACTGTGAGGTGATTCTTTTTTCTTTCAAAGTGTTTTCTGAACTGGAAAACCTACCTACTGCAATGGGTACCTCCCGTAGGCGAAATACGAAGCAATCTAATCTCCGAAATACACCACACTGTATGTACACCGCATTAGCTTCACTATGCCTTACAGCGATTATCAATTAGTGTTTATACTCTATTCCAGTCCTTTGGATACAAAGTTCGCTTTAATACGTTCCTCGAATTAAATTATGCATCAGTAATTTCAAATTCTACGAAATCCCAATTTGTTATACGAAAGTGTAAACAAACCGGATGGAATGCTGTATCCTGCATGCCAATGAACAGATGCGGTCTGAGTCTGATCTCACCATTAGATTCGTTCATCACGTTTCATTGCCAAACGAGGCGTAATTATAATTTTGCAATGTGTAACGTGTTATGTATACCTACGTTCGTTTGGTTTCTTTGCAGAAATTTTGCAGCTCTCCTTGCTACACAACTTGGACTCATTTCAAAGCACAAATGATGACTTCACCATTATGGCTACGAGATGAAGAAGAAACTCCCACATTCACTATCTACGAACCAAACTCTGACCAAGATTTATTACATGGAGCTCTTGTTAAGCTCCAGAATGTGTCATTGGATGACGCTGATCCAGAGAAAGACTCAGATGATGATGAGGATTCGTAGTACAAGTACGATGACATGTCTTTATTAAATTGTTGTTTTTTGTGTTTGACATTTTTTATTAATATCTGGAAAGGAGTAATTCTGTTATGTAATTATGTTGAGGATGCATACACACACGTACAAGTCTTGAAAATAAATCATATAAATATATTAACGATACGAATATAATGTAAATTGGTCTATTTTATTGTAATTTATTAATGAGATCTTCCGAAAAAATAGGTTGAGTTTCAGATTTGAGTTGTGATGATAATTCCATGCGGTCATATCCACATGGTTGGAAACCGAAAAAGAATCGTTTGTTACTGAATTAATTGAAGTAAAAAAAGTATATATTTTGGTATTCACGTTAGTGCGGTGATCAAAATGTCATTTTATTTGAATATTTTTAATTTAATTTTTGGGCCTTGTTAGATAGAAATTGAGGTAGGTTGGGAAGGTTGTAATTAATAAGTTAGAAACATCATTTGTACTGGTGAATGGTGATGACCATTGGATTCACTGGATTGACAACAATGCAAAGGTACACAATAGGAAGGACAGTAATTGAAACTTTTTTCTCAATTATGAAGGGTAGGAATGACACAATTGGAAGGGGCACTGTGAGACACCTCTTACGCTCTTCATTTTTGTTTTTTGATTTTTTTTTGTCAGGCCCTCGCCCTCAGGTGTGCCTGGAAAATAAGGCAAGCATTGAGCTTACCAACATTTGCGTGAACGTTTGTCTATTTATATATAACGATATCATTCATTGGCTAACAGTCACCACACTTGACCACACACTTTCTGGCTCTACAATCTACATACTTCCTACTTGACACAAAAAGCTGCTTTGTGCAAAAGGAATCTAAATAATTTGATTGACAAATTAATTGTCCTAATATCGATCCAATAAAAAATAAGCTATTTTGAGACAAAAATGCTGGAATTATTGGAAGCTTCTGCTTCTAGTAATGTGCCAGCGCCAACACCCACTCACTTAGGCAGCAGTCAACTTGTGACTCAAATTATATTAAATTGCCCAAAGACAAATTGGATTTTAGTCTGATTATTTTCTGCTTGACTACTTTTTATCGATTTCTGTAACTATTTTCATTAAAGATTGGACTACTGGAGCTGTATATGTACAGATAGAATTTTGTAAACCGTACTAGACCTGTTGCACTTTACCTGGCCGTTGGAAGCTGAAAACATCATCCGATCCGTTCAACAAGTGCAACGCTTTGTATTGTAATTGTAATAGCCTTCATGATAATAAAATATACGGGGGTTTCTACAAAAGTATTGCGCGTTTTTCGTCATCATTTCATCGTGGTGCCTATCAACTCAAGATCATCGTAAATTTTGTTGTACATATAAGTCCAAAGACAATAATTACCGTATGTATGAATGCATTTCTGGACAAGCAAGGATAACATAACTGAAGTAAAATCAAATCAAATCCTAATGAAACAGCCCTCGTGTTAGAAACTTTGCTTTGAGTATAAACTGACACTGTCAGTACACTTTGGGCTGTCAGACTGACAGCCTACATATGCCCACATGGGATTTAGGCAGAATCCTTGCCGGTTTACCGGTTATCTTGTAACTATAGCAACATGGTGGGAATCCTTCATACATCTGTACTAGACGACTAGACCCAAGCCACGCTTAACGCCTTTACCTTCTGTTCTGACTAAGTGGTGTCTCATGTTGCTGGAAATAAATCAATTTAGGCAAGTAGCCAAATTTCAATCTGCTTCGTAAATAAATATGCCTGGTGTAAGATTTTTCACCCTCAAGCCTCAAGTCAAAAAATATTTCCTTCCATTCCATTTAAAGTAAAAATTCTCGCAAACTTCTTACCAGAACTGCGCGGATTTACGGATACACCCTCGAATTAGACAGTCAGATCATATGGCAATGTTATCGGACCTGATTTGGACAGTCTTACGGTAAGGGGTCAATCATTAGGCAGGTGCCGAATTGAAGTCTGGCTTCGAGCAAGCCGAATCAGACGGTCAATCCTTGAAGCCGGGCCTGGTAAATATGACAGGTTTCAAATACTTTCCGATTCAAACTTCTGTCCTGGTGATAGTTTTGATTAAAAAATAAAGGAAAAGGTGTGAATAAAGTATTTATTAATAGAAGCCGGGTCGGAATACAAGCTTGAGTTCTAAATACAAACAAATCACCTGAAACGACAGAAGTTTGGACATTAAAGTACTATTTAATGTCATATTGAATGTTTGAAAACATGTTAGTGTAACATGACCTCCTTTCAATGTGACTATCATTATTGCATCAAAACCTAAAGCATTTGACCTTTCACCCGCTTAATTTCACCGGGTATTCCCCGCGACATATCTGGCATTCCTAAGTATCGCGCCATGGTATATAGCCGTACAAAAATAAACGAGATATGATGTGGGGTGACCCGGTCTGTGAGTGAATCACACGCTATGCTATGTTACACAAAAAAGTACAATGAGCTAGCGTCAATCGTCAATTCTTTTCAAAATTATTTTGTCCTTCAACCAAAACACTACGCCAAGCCCAAGCTTTTAGCCTATAATTTCATTAACGATCAAAAGCTGAAAGCTGACGCTTTTATTAGTTTCATTTCCAAAACACATCTTTCCGTAGTTTAAACCGCAAAGCCAAGGATATTATTTACAATAACATAGTCCAACCGGCTTTTAGTTAAATACCTTCATTTAATTTTAATTAAGCCTCTGACAATGGAACCACCCGAGGTGGTTCCTTGAGTTTGCATCCAAATTGCTCGGGAATGATATTTTTACAATCCTG
>JAQFYE010005968.1:0-11301 GCA_034694305.1 Protaphorura glebata
GACGGTGCAAGCGTCATGTCAGGTCACATTAATGGAACACACAAAAGAATTGAAAATATTGTGGGAGAATTTTGCCCCTACATACATTGTTATGCTCATCGACTTAACTTGGCACTTGTGGATTCTTGTCAATCGAGTCAGGATGTCAGGGAGCTCATTGCATGGATTGATTCAAGCTATTTACAACTTCCAAAGCAATTCTGTGAAAAGAAGTGAATACTTCACCGGGGCTCAAAAATTGTTACAAAACAATCATATACTGAGGATGCCACAAGGTTGTGATACAAGGTGGTCTAGTAAGAGCAACGCAATAAAATATTTTAAGACATGTCTGCCAGCAGTACTGACAGCACTCGAAAAAATTACTGCAACCGGTAAGCCAGAGGAAATTGCTGAATGTCGCGGATACATTATTCAATTGCGCAAGCCCAAAGTCATCTTCCTGTTGCACATTCTTGATGAGATCTTAGGTGCAACGAATACTCTTTCTACTCTTTCAGAATATCTGCAATGTCCGGACATACTTTATACACGCGCTGTAACATTATCAGAAATGTGTTGCCAAAGTCTGGTAGAGATGAGGTCGGACGAATGGTTTGAAAAAATGTGGACACTTACGGAAACTGCATCAAAGGAAGTTAATATTTCATTGATTAGCGAAACTGCAATTCCTACTAAGCCTAAACGAAAATTGACCGCTACCAAACGATTTAAGAACTCCCTAGTTTTATGTACGACTGGTTCCAGATCCACCGATACAACTGACCCGAAAGTTGAGTATCGGCGCATTCAATTCGAAATAATAGACAGGATGATTGAAGCACTGAGTACACGACTCATTGTCAACAAAGAGATTGCTCCAGGAATGACCGCCGCAGATCCGAAAAGTACAACCTTCCTGAACACTGAACATGTCGTCTCATTCTGTGAATTGTTTTCGAGGTTCCCAATTAATATAGACTCTCTTAGGAATCAAATTCCAGTCGCAAGAAACCTTCTCCTAGCTGAAAAAGTGAGCCGAGTGTCAGAATGTCACGCGATATTGCTTGGAATGAAATCGGGTTTTGAAGATTTGTTGAGCTACTACAACTTGATCATGTGCATACCAGTTTCAAGCTCATCGTGTGAGCGAAGTTTTAGTTCTTTGAATAGAATTAACTCTTATCTGAGAACAAAATCCGGACAGAATAGAACATCGAATTTGACATTAATTTCTATTGAACGCGACCTTAGTGACAAATTAAAGCTTGAGCCGCTTCTTGTTGTGGAGGAATTTGCCAAATCAGGAAATAGGAGAATCGAATTGACTTTATAGGCGACGTAAATAAAATCCTCTAAATATTATCTGAGTTTGTGATGTACAACAGTAGTCCTTTTTTTAAAACAAGCACTATATAAGATTGTATTTTTCCCCGGGCCTATAGCTAAAAAATTCCTGGTTACGCCACTGGGAATTGACGCAACTTTGTGCTCCCTATCTCAATGCAAAGAACAGACATCAACTGTGCTATATGGGAAATGGTATTCTGACTGCGTCCGAGTGTGTTCTGTCAGTGTAAAACAGCAGTTATGAATGCACGTTTGTGTCAGCAGAGACCAGCGCGTGACAGAGGGACGGGCGGGTCGACGGACGGGGAGGATTTTATAAACCCTTTCCAGGACTGCGTCCACGTGCTAATAATTAATATGGAAATCATAAAATTAACGAAGCAATTGACCTTACCAGACGACAGAATGAGAAAACTGTAGGTGACTGCCGTCAAGAAGAGGAATGATACTATTTCCAACCACATCGCAAATCCCCGATTCGCAGCCAGGAAAGTATAGAAACAAGAAGTGTGAATGTTCTGTGGAACAGTAGATATAGCGCGAATCAATTACCATTATTTGTCTACCTTTTAGCAAGCTTTGCGCAACTCACCTGAAAACCATCGAATTGCGAGATAAGGATTTCCTGGGACCCTGATGCTCTGATTGTAGTCAGTCCTTGCATTGACGCCGTCACATGCGTAAAGACTGGACTTCTAGCTGTTGGAAGAGAAAATATTTTCATTTTATATCTTATCCTCTAAGACCGTATTTTAAATCGGCATATTCGACATACCGACAGATTCTATACGCTTGACATGGCGAGACGTCCGTATGAAAAAACGTCTCATTAGGCTAAGCAAGATAACGAGAATAGCGGCCGCAATGGACATATACCAGTTTGAAATTACGACAACGATTATAATTCCGAGTATGAGCAAAAATACGGCCAATGCGTCATAGAATGTGGTGGGTAGAAGTTCATCCATCGATCCCATGTCTTTCGTGAATCGATTCATTATCCGACCTGTAGTTCATACAATGTACAGAGTACCCCAAAATTATCTAAATTATATTTGCAATATGTCGTAAGTATTCGATGATATGAATGTCTAACCGGAAGGATTGTCATCAAAGAATTTGGTGGGAGCACGAACGATGCTTCCAAACATTCGGTTGTGAACGTTTATACTGATTTTCATGCAGTACCGGAAAAAGTAGATAGCTCGAAGTGTCATGCCAACAAATATCACGAGCGTGAGTCCTGCATATACCCAAATGTAAACCTCGTGACTGAAAGTTCCGCTTTCTTCTGTTTCGTCACGAATTCCCCGCTCCTCATCGTTTGTCCTTGAAATTAAAGTTAAAATTTATATCTTCAATTTATCAAATTAGCAAGGTTCAACGGATTACCATTCTGAGAGCCAATAATCTGAAGCCGAGAAAAGTACTGGCGATATTGCAAATGCAACAAACAACCAGAATATGTCACAGTATGAATCCCCCGAACGGAAATATTCCCAATAGATCTTCGAATTTATGGCGCCACTTGCCATAGTTTCCGCCTGGTCCTTCTTCAACACAGCCGCTACATCGTTTTTCCGAACGTCTATGGCGGTCTTAACAATGATTTCTTTCCCAGGATTCGCGATATCTTCCTTCTCACTTGCCAATAAACTCACAAAGTCAACTCCTTGCTCAATTAGTTCTAGGTAAGATCCTTGCGCTAAAATTTGACCCTAAGATCCAAATTGCGTGAAGAAATTATGAAGGTCTGCATGTAATGTCCTTACCTTTTATACCTTTAACTTACCTCATTGAAGACAATGATATGATCGGCCTGATGTAAATATTGGAGTTGATGAGTGACCAATATTCGGAGATGACCTTTCAGGTACTTCTTCACACATTTCTCAAAAATATGGCGACTCACACTCGCGTCCACAGCACTCAGTGGATCATCAAGCAAATAAATATCAGCTGACTTGTACAACGCTCGAGCTAAATTGACCCTCGCCTTCTGACCGCCAGAAAGAGCCACTCCACGTTCTCCCACGACTGTGTTGTCACCGTACGGCAATTGCTTCAGATCATCTTCCAATGCACACACGTGCACAATTTCATCATATTTTTGTTGGTCAAATTCTTGTCCGAATATGATGTTCTGACGAAAATTTCCGGAGAAAAGCCAAGGTTCTTGGCCCGCATAGGATGTCCTCCCGTTCAGGATACATTTCCCACTCATGATTGGCAATTCTGCAATTAGGGCGTGAAGGAGAGAGGTCTGCACGTAAAATTATTACAGATAAAATGTTAGATGGCGTTCCTGACAGGTATTTTATGATCAGACATCGTACCTTTCCTGATCCCACGGGACCGATGACCATGACAAGTTTTTTACCCATGAAATCCACACTTATTTTGTCCAGCGTCACTTTTTCTTCAGTCCAACTATTTTTAAAATATTTTATTATTATTACTCCTAAGACCGCTATATGTTTGTAACCATATACTAACTGTGCGATTGCGTTCAACAATTGAACTCTGGGTTCATGTCCCTCGTCATTACTTGCATTGTTAACCAAAGTTTTGTTGACTGTCAGATTTTGAGAGATTTCTTGTTCTTCGAGAAGCAGGAAGGTCTGAAAATTTCAAATGAAGTTAATTTTGACAATACATTTCGATGCTGCGGCTTTGGATGTTCTTGTACGGACAAAATTCTCACCTCAATTCGATCCATGGAAATGATTAATTCAGCGATACCGGAAAACGCAAATGGAACCAATGTAAACATATTTAGTCGAGTGATATTGTAAGCCGCAGCTGCAAAAAACACTTTATTTGCCGTCAACACGTGATCCGTGAGGACATAAGCGGTGAATGTGAGAAAGGTCGTGACTTTTGCGGATGAGATGTAGAGTGAGCCGGAAAAGGCTTTAAGATACGCAGACCTTCGCAATATTTTGACTTCCATTCTGAATTTAATATACATACGTAATATATTATGTCAATGCAATAACACACAAAAATGTAAATGAAACTAGTTTATTAACCTTCGAACTTTCTCAACCATGGCAGAGAATGGTTTTTCCCAAGCGTACATTTTGATGACACGGATGGCAATAATAATTTCATTCATGATCCGACCTCTCTCGTCAGTAATTTTTGCAATCTTCCGTCGATATTCCGCAGATAATGTCCCGAATTTGACTAAAAGAAGGTGACAAATTATGTTTCAGTATCTCCTTGGTCTCGGGCTATTTATTTATTGAAAGAGAAATACGGAAAACTTCTGGAGATGAATACGCAAATTTTGACTCACACTGCATTGGTATCAGGATAAGAATCTAGAGACAAAATTTAGTATGAGCTAACCTAATTATGAAGTTGTCAAATACAGGGGTTATCGGGATTTGTAAAGGACACTTTATTTGTTCAACCAATTTTCAATTTGCGGCAATGAATTATTTTTATATTATTGTGTGGACACTGCATTAAGTAAATAGAAACTTTGGCGGTCTCCTGTGCGTACACTTGAGCGACATTATTTTGAAGTAATGACTTTAACTCGTCGATAATAGACTAAACTGCGTTAATTTTGACCCCCGGTGTGGACATGAAAAGTGGATCGACAAACAGACCCAAGATTGTAGGGAAGCTAGTAGTGAGCTGGTGAGAAAAATTTGCGCCACACCAATTCACAGGCAGGTTGTCCGGGTTTCGGATAGAGAAATTTGTCATTTCAGTTTACATCTAGGCAGATAAAGCGATGACACGTCCAGGGTAGGGTCACGAAGAATCCAGACATTTGACCCGCCATATGTTTCTCGCACAGTTCTTTACAATTTGTGAATTTGTCGCCCGATTGGCCACGTGTATGGGAGAGAGGCTATGGACTAGGGTTTCCTTTTAACTTTTTTGGCCAAACCCTTGCGGATACCTACCAGACCGTCGGATGCGTCATTTTCGTCAACCGGTAATTTTATTTTGGCTCGGGGCATTCTACACAGCCGTCGTAATTTGATTCGAATGGGCTATCTTTGCGGAAACCGGTTCAAGCAATTTTGGGTTTTGACGATTTCCAACACTTTGTATCATCCTGTACATTGTACTATAGGGAACATTGTTCTCCCAATTTTTTAACCCCTGGCAGCTGCGTTTAAAAAAAATGAAATCTGCGGAAAAATTCTATACACGCTTTTGAAGTTCAGGTCAATATTTAACTTTTCCACAATACCACAACTCTTTGCGCTATAATTGAATTTCACTGTCCTTTATAAATCCCAATAACCCTTTGTAATTATAGTGCTAATTTGATTACAAAACCAGTTCCAGCGAGACAAGATAGTCCCAACTCCTTCCAGAGGAGATATGTGAGGATTAAAAGTTGGATGGGTCCGATGATCAAAAAAGGGATGAACATAGGACCAATGTCAAATCGACTCACATCATTTGATAACAGATTTGTGACTTGCCCCACAGTTGTTTGATCTTCGAGTGATTTGCTTAGTCGTAAAGTCTAAATCAAATTAAAATTAAAATTATTAACTTAACTTAAAATTTGGGCAAAATACAGTAATACTTTTCTGTAAATGAGAGCTGATGAGGCTATTCGACATCTCATTCCAATGTGTGCAAATTGAAAGAGAATTGGGTGAATGATCAAGGCATGGAGCAAAGTGGTCAACACAACTCCGGTGGCGTACAAATATTGCTTCAATTCTTTGTCTTCCGGGTCATAGGTCACGGAGAAGGATTCAACGAGCCATTTTAGACAAAGTGTTTGAGCAATTCTAAAATCAAGTGAATTAATTAACGTTAGGTACTTCTGGCTCACCCTCTACTTCCAGACTCCGATTCTCTGTGTATACCTAATAATCCATTCATCAATCATTAAAAATATTGAGAGAAAACAGTAATATGGCGCGAATACTGAGAGTATCGCCTTGTAGAATTTCGGCCGTCGTCCTTTCTCTTTAGCTTTGACAACTTCTTTATCCCAAGCCCTAAAATTCAAAATCATGGTTAGCTTCCTTAGCCCAATTTTATACAGGGTGTTATTTTTATCTCTCAGACTAGTTTCAAATTGGCGCGTCGGAAACTCAATTAAATATTTCTTAACGCCATTCCAGTTAAATCAATAAATATTTGGAATGGAATTTGGAAAATACTTTTCAAAAGCATATTCAGATTTCGAAATATCAGAATTTCCTAAAAAAAAATGAAATTCCTGGAACAAAAATCAAAATTTACAAACTTACGTCATGAAAAGCAATTTTAATTTTGTTTTGAAAATGACACTAAGGAATATTTAATTGAGTTTACGACGCGCCAATTTCAAACTAGTCTGAGAGACAAAAAAATACCCTGTATAATTTTTTGAAGTTACTTAAAAGTGATTCCAACTAACTTGTCTAAAATATTTGCTAGTGATTCGGATCGATCTTCATCGTACGCATCGTACATGTCATCTAAGGTTAAATCCCTTTTGTAACCTTTACGGAACAATGGAACCAACCACAAAAAGATGAGCTTGGAAATAGGGTTTGCTGTTGTCCGCGGATTTGAAACGTGGGACTTTTCTCGGAAATCCATTATAAAAATTTGTAAAACTTAAAAACATATGCTGCGTCTTTGATATGAAATGTCTAACTGACTATATATTTGATTGACCACGGAATAATTTCATTTGTGTACACACGACTTGCACGTCCTTCCCATTCTCTCTAACACAATTCCCCATCATGTGATTTAATTTATTTTTTTGTTTGTGCTTTGCAATTTATTCATCACAATATTCAGTACAAGAATGGTCATTACGTTCCATTGTAATCCAGTACTAATGAACATGATGACCTTCTAGATAACTAGATTTATTTTGACTGACGGACAAACAAGTTCTGACATCACGATTAAGGTGGGTGCGTCGTCAAATCATTATCTCACTTGAATTTTATACCACTTCAATTTCATGGAATTCTATAACGGATGTCAAAGAATGTATGCGGATAATTTTTTCATTGAATTGGACAATTTTCGTGGATTTTATTTCCCGGGGCAAAGTGTGACGGGGAGAGTGGTTCGAATTGTGGAAGGACCAGAAGCGGAGGAAATCAAAAGTAAGTAGGGAAATCAAACTTCATAATTCATGATTTTTAGTAAAAAATTAATATTTTTTACTTTTTAGCCCTTCAAGTGAAGTTTGAAGGCATGGCGAAGGTTAATTGGAAAATTGCCCAATGGCATGAACCTGGAATAGGTCACAAGACCTACAAGTCACATGCGAATCAACGGACCTACATTGACCACGTTATCGAACTCAATCAACAGAAGGGTAACATATTTTCATACTACTAGGGGTACATTGATGATGTTGATTCGACTATTTTTCCAATAGGCGGCACTTTTATGACATCTCTGCAACAAGGACGCCATTCCTTTCCTGGTTACAATCATATGACATAAATGGGAGTTTAAGATCTACAATTTTGTCCGTTTGTGATGATATTTCTAGAATAATCTGTCAGACCAAATTTTGTAAATCATAAAATATCCGTGACTTAAGGTATTATTATGAATCAGATGTTAATTAAGTATGTACAGCAAGTGAATTCAAGGGAGCAATGTACCAATCGGCATATTATACGCAATGGAATACTGACTTTGTGGCTGTAGTGATATAATGAACGTAGGTGGTATCGCGATTGAATTTTGAATTGCAATGGTTTTAAAAGTCACATTAAAAATATTACCCGGATGCACTTTACTCGGTTGTCGCCGTTTTTAACTGTCGCCCGTTAATTTCTACCGAAGGTATTGTCGTACCTACCATTCTGTGGCTTGCATTTCCCCACCTAAATTGTATGGCCTGGGTAAGGGGTTTTGCTAGTAATGATAATCTTAAGTCTGTTGAACGGATTGTTAAATATACCGCGATACTAGTTACGAAATCTAATAAATACGATGCATTTTTCATCAACATAATAATGGTATTTACTGCATGGCCTGCTCCTAAGTCTATGAAGTAAGAAATCTGTCGTAGAACTGGATCACCATAGGATGATGAAGTAATTAACTAAGAAAGTTTAAGTTGACATAGAGGTCAACCCATACTGAAATAGAGAGCGGGAACTGTAGAAAAACCCACTCATTCACAGTCATTGAATTAAGGTTACAATTATTACTGAATAGATACTCATATTTTGAATCAAACTAATGGCATTTAGAAATACTGAATGATGTTCAATGTATATTTTTAGTCTAAAGAAGCTAACAAAACTAGTCTAGTAGATATGTGATGCTTAATACCAAATAGAAATTTTCATAGCTACAAACAGATACTGTCTATACCCAGATAGCTAGATGGTGACCTGGGTCGAGGTCTGCGACTCACAACCACTTTTAATTGCATTTAATCACTTTTCAGACTTTTCTGAGCAACTTTGGAAATTCGACCTCTGGTAACATGGGTCAAAGCCACCCTCTGACACCCACTTTCTAACGCATTTGTGCAGGCTTCAGACCACTCCGTACAACTTTAAAAATTTGACCTCTGGTGACCTTCGCTCAGAGGTAACCTTGCGAGGTCATATAAACACTTCGTAACTCTTGTGACCTTGTGTACCTACCCCGTCAATTTCGTTGAAATCCGTCGACATTTACTGCAAGTGACCTCTGGTGATCTGAGTCAAATTCAACCTCTGACATCCACTTTTTTTGCATTTATGCACGTCTCAGACCATTCTGGGCAACTTTAAAAACGTGACCTCTGGTGACCTCAGAGGTCACCTGGCGAGAACATAGTTAGACTCGACGATTCTAGTGGTCTTGTGTACCTACCATGTAAATTTCATTGAAATCTGTCAAAATTTACTGGATGTGACCCCTGACGACCTCAGGGGTCACCTGGCGCGGTCATGTTAATCCTTGGTGATTCCTGTGACTTTGTGTACCTACCATATAATTTTCGATAAAATCCGTCACCATTTACTGTATGTGACTTCTGGTGACTTCAGAATTTACCTGGCGAGGTCATATTAAGACTTTGTGATCCTTGTGACTTTGTGTAACTACCCTGTAAATTTTGTTGAAATCCGTCACCGTTTACTGCATGAAAAGTGTCGACGGACGGACGATATATTCACATAATGTCTTACTTACGCAACACATAATAATCTAAAACGTATAATTAAGTCCAGCAAGACCACATTCATTCAAAGAAACTACAGACGCCACTCATTGTCAGATAAGGCGACAAGACTTGAGAAATGTTTATCTCATCGTTTATGTAACTCTATCCCTTCTCAGTTGACAGTAAGTAACTCATTCGTGAGGTGAATTTCATCGAAAGATATGTCCACTTCTGTATTAATTCTATCGAGTAAGAAAATTACAATAATTCAGAGAAAATTTTTACGGGGCATGATTTTTTCAATAATCATTTGGAATGGAACGTATTTGAGGAATAGACTGATCTTTAACTGATATAATTAATGCAGAGAGTTATGGCTACACGGCAGTTGGATACCAAAATAGACAGACAAAAAGATTGTCCATTGTCATTTCCTCAAGAACGAGTTTGGTACAACCTTCGGGAATCCATCTCTCCGTTGATTTTCAATATGTCCTCATCTTTTAAATTCCCCGGAGAAGGGAACACTCCAGCCATGAAGAAATCTATTCATCGCATCGTCTCAAGACATCAAATGCTTCGGGCAACTATCCATGAAGATCTTAACTCAGGTCAATTATTCCAACGTGTTTCTGAGCCGGGTCTTGAGACAATTTCTATACCTATTATTGATTTTAGAAACAGGAGTTCAAATGAGTACTTCGAATACTTGAGAATGAATCTGTTAAAACCATTCAACTTGTCAATCGGCCCACTCTGTCAATTTCATATTATTTTGTTGAAATCAGAATTGACTGTCGTTCAATTTGTAGTCCATCACATTGCGGCAGATGGCTCTGGAATTCATGCATATGAACTTGAGTTGCGCTCTGTTTATGCGGAATTTCGGAAAAGTGACC
Organism: Protaphorura glebata; assembly: GCA_034694305.1. Taxonomy (NCBI): domain Eukaryota; kingdom Metazoa; phylum Arthropoda; class Collembola; order Poduromorpha; family Onychiuridae; genus Protaphorura; species Protaphorura glebata. The sequence continues at coordinate 10,339 of JAQFYE010005968.1, forward strand.
ATATTTTCCCTCCAATTAAATTTCGATTTACAGACTTATCATAATCATATTAAAGGGAATCATATTTGAGTGGGATGCACGCCTTTTCTTTACCAAAAGATGTCGCTAGACAAATACCCAGTATTGGCTATCCAGCTCAACAATACAATTTCAATTGGCCTCAAAGTCTTTCCGTCTCCCTTACAACTTTCGCGGAAGAAATGAACGTGACTCCATTCGTCGTAATTTTGGAGTGGAATCAAAATGGTTGTTAAATGTTATACAGGAGAAAGAGACATTCCAATTCTAATTACAAAACATGGACGAATCCACCCACAAGTTAGAAATATTGTTGGACATTTTGTGAATATATTAATTGTTAAGACGGATTCGTCCGTTCCAAAATCACTTAAAGAATTAGTTAAGAATGTAAATTGTAATTTGTCAAGTGTGTATGAACATCAGGGCTACCCATTCACACATGTCTTGAAGGATTTCATAAAACAGTCTTCAGTTAAACCTATATTCCCTCTGGCGCTAACAATGAGTCCAAAGATTAACAAAGGGAAAGACGGACAACTTGCGGACTATTTTGAAGTTGTGAATGGAAAATTGACGCTACAATTCAATTACAAGAAAGAGAGAATAATATAACAGGGTTTGTGAGATACAATCCACTCATTTACAAAGAAAAAAGAATTCAACAAATGATGGAGGATTGAAAATATTTAATTGAAAGTGGGATACTAAGTGGGATAAATTGAAAATGAAAATTGAAAGTGGGATTGAAAGTGGGATAAAATTACCTCATTTAAATTTAGATAGTTTAAACATTAGTTCTCCCAAAATGTAGAAACTCGTACTGAGCAGATGATTCTGAAGATTATTAATATCCTTTCTGTTGTGCTTGATGTGGAAATTATATAATTAACTACTTTGATCAACATTAAAAAATAAATCGTACCGATTTTGTATCCACTACTT
>JAQFYE010005969.1:0-11300 GCA_034694305.1 Protaphorura glebata
AGAACTAGAACTAGAACCTTGAGTTGGGTGTGGAACTAGAACTAACTAGAACTAATCAGAACTAATATAACACTACTGAAAGGCAACCTTAATTGTAAGGCAGTGATCTTATTAAAGATATTTCTTCTCTAGTTTCTTCCTATCTTGATAAGACTTAAAAGTATAATATGTAAATCCGCATGGCCTAGACCTTGACTTCATATTAGCAAACTTAGTAGAAAATGAAGAAACTAGAACAAAACTTGTTAATTTGAACATATCAGATAATCCAAATCCTCAAGGGATTTTTGTACTTCATTCAAGTGCGTCACTAAGAGAATGACTCATTTTACATATCGTGCAAGTGTTTTGTTCATACTTTCCAACCGGATGAGGGTTGTGTAGTAATAGCAATAAGATCATACCATTTAGTAATGTTTTGAAATCTTACTTGATAATAGGTTGGCAAAAAGTCCGGTTTGTCTATATTTATCAATGTTTCGGAAAGACGCTAGTAGTAGTAGTGCAATGTCATGTCGCAAGCCACAATTGCGATAACCGAAACAGTTGCAGTTGTAATTGTAATCCTTCATTCAACATTTTGAATCACATGTGATGTGATGAAGCATTCTTGCTTATCAATCCTTGTATGTTATTTGGAAAACCTGAGTCATTGTAAGTCAATATTACGCTTGACAATGACAATTATGACAGAAGTATTTCACCAACTGCCGACTGTCGTTCTCAAATGAAGAATTTTAAAGCAAGAGAATTTACGTTAAGGATAAGAATAAACTCAGAGTAGGAGTTGCTATTTGGATGGATGGATGTCCTAGTCGATGTGAGCAACACGTATAGTTAAGTAATAAATAATGTACTACAAGCTTGTTTAAACCGTTTTGAGGTCAAAGTGTTAACGGTACATAGATCTTGGAAAGAAATCTTCGTCATGGCAAGACGAGTATTTTAGTCAGGCCAGGAGACTCGACGACTTCCATTGTCGTCAACTCCAGTGCAGTCCTCCGTGGACCATTGTTGCTCATAATTTACACACAAACAACAATGCTTGACTGTCTGTGGAGTCCTAGTACCTCTTTTTAAACTTCAAATCTTAAACAGTCCCTACAATGCAAAAATTTGAAATGCCTTTATTAAACTCTCTTTGAAAGTGTCGCATCGTGTTTTAAAATTTTATTTACTACAACTGAGCAATCACAATCAATTAATAAAAAGTAGCCCTCTACACCTCGATGTGAAAGACTTTGTAGTGAAAAAAATTGGCGGGTACAGAAACTTTAATTCGTTCTTTGAACTTCTTCATTAATTGACACTCATCGTAAGGCATATTTGGACAACCTTGTATCTATCATGGATGGTAGGCGTCCTATTTAGCGCATGGAAACTTTCTTTCCCCAGTTGCAGAAAAACTGCAGTGGAAGAACACTATTGCTCTTCTCCGACTGTTCAAAATATTAAAGGGCTATCCCTTCAACTTGTATACGCCATTAATGTTATTACGAACTGTTGCGATTCGTTTTGAGGCCAACTGAAACTATTCATAGATGTTTAAATCTCTAAATAAAATAAGTAAATAAATATTGGCCTTGAAATGAAAAGAAAGATAATGTACCAAATGGTTAAAATTTAAAATGTGCTCGCTGGAGTTTTAAAATAGGTATAGTTTAGTTGAAACAGCTATTTAGACTAAGGCTTATAAACAAATCTTGAATCTTGAATCTTGAATCTTGGAAAAGTGAACACTCGATCTCAGTTGACGTGAAATTGTATTTATTACGCGATAAATAATTAATATCTTCCTAAGGAACAGTAAATGCTCGATATGAGTTACAATCAAATTATAAGACCTCCATCTCCTTTGGATTATCCCCAATACTATTAGGAGAACCTTCCGTAAGTCAAATGTGGATCCATCTACTCTCTACGAAAAATGCACAGTGATGATTACATAATACCTTATATATCAATCAAAACATATGCTTTTTATTTAAATCATTTAAATCAGGAATTGCTAATTGTATTTATGGTTTACGAAATCTCTGATTTTTAACCTCGAAAAGTTTCACGATTAGCTCTTATGGATTAACAAGGGTTTTTATACGTCAAATTTGAAGAAGGGTAGAGAGTGTAAAACCAAATATTTGCATCTTTATGAAGTTGAAAATTTGCTCTCGTGTAATATATAAACTCACAACAATACACTTTCTCGTCATTACGATAATTATCACCATGAATAAAACTTGATTACAGACAGAAACAAATTGGAACACTTTTTAATGTTTATGCTTCGCTGCTCGCCGCGACGAATTCACAATGTTAATACAAACACAAAGTTGTCGTTTGCCATGTGGCAACAAACAATCAAGATTTAGCTTAGCTTGACTGAGGTACACACACGACAATATGAAACTTCAAGAGGCAATGCGATTTCATGGTTTGCAATTAAAATATTCCTTGAGGTTGCTGCACTTGAATTTTTCAAGTTGCACCAGATGCGTATTATTGAATGCTGAAATTCATGGTCTCGTCTTAAACTAATGCTGGGACCACGTCCATAATGACAAGCAAACTTCGTCAAATTTTTGGGCACTGAAAGCAAAGAATCCGGTTGCATTTTCAGTTTCTGTATGAACTTCTGAAATAGCCACGCTTCCAAATACAGCGTGTTGTTGATCCAAAAGATATAGGAAATTGTTAGAACGATATGTCTACCGTGAGTACCAACAGGACCCGAAAAGTTTAAAAATAATATTTCATTAATTTAGGATCGCCTGTAACACATAATCAAACCTGGGATACAAAATCCGATGGTCACACTTAAAGAGATTTTCCTTAACCAAATTTTGTAAATGAATTTTATTTAGCTTATGGTAGTCCGACTCAATTAAAGAACAGGAAAGAATTCCAATTTTGTCTACGACAATTCAACCACGCGTGGAACTAACCAGACATTCTTAATTTTTCACGCAGTCAGGGTCAACGGTGATTGGAAATAACGGGAGTGTCGTGCAGTAGAGGTTGGTGCTTTTAGCACGTGGATTTACGGTATAATAATTGTCACTCTATCATTTCACGCATGCATGGATGGTCGCCGGCTTGGCTCGGTTGCTTTGCAGTGTACTAAATGAGTTTCACTCCCTAAAAAATGAAATTGATGGCAAAAACTGAAAGGAGTATGCATAAAACGCAGGTTCAGGTTCAAGTTCAAGAGTTGATTTGTAAGTAAGGGTGAAGGCGAACTTGCGACCAGACGATTAAATTTTTTTAACCCGAGAAACTCTCATACATACATTTAAAGTGGACTGGGAAAACTAGTATTGTGCATGTTTGTGTGCGAATTGTGCATTTGTGACTAGGCTTGGCTTCTGAAGAGTTTACTCTAAGAAATATTTGTAGTAGTAAGAATTTTGTGTGTGTTGTCTACTGCTGGCGAAGTTAGTTGGTCACTTTTTCCACTGAGTCAGCCAAGCAAAAGGCAATGACCGTTCTTCATCTCCTTCCACGTTCTTTTCCCATTATTGTTCTCGTCATCCCTATGTGTTGAGATTCAGAAGAGTTTCATAATAGATGTTTAAAAGGATTATGTCCGTACTCTACCTAAGGCACTGTTTTTACTTAATGGGGAACTTGAAACACTTCTAATTTGCATAGCAGACCAAAGAACATTTCCTGCATTCCTCACACCTCAATTACTTAAGAGCATTCGGGAAATATTGCAAATTATGCGTGGTCATTTTCAATTTAAGAATACAAACTGGTGGCCAGCGCTACGTAATCCGGCTGATCCTCTTTCCGCGTCATCGCATTTTGTCGAGATTTCAACACAGTCCTGCATTGCAGTCAATATTTCTCCTTCGTAAACCGATTTGCAGCAACTCGGTTTAGTTGGATTTGATATTGTAACTGGTATATAGAATTCGAGTGCTACGGCAGATGTTTTACAACTTATTTTCAGTTTAAAAAAAGTTAGATTTGAGCGTTGGCATTTTTATTTCAAGAAATAAAATACACATGTGCATTTTAAAACGAAATTAGTAATCACAAAATTCGTATCCGAATAATTCTGTTTAAAAAATGACACTCTGTACAATTAAATCAATTCAGATACTTTACGCAATACAGCCAACTGATTTTCCATACGAGGAATTAACTCTACAAAAATTATAATTTCTAAAAACATATATCGATCACTTTTATGCGAAGATCATAATCAGTTTTATTTCTAAAAATCTTTGTAAGTTAGAACATTTCATAGATCTTGACTTCTTCCGTCTGGAATCTTCAGGGTTCAAAATTTTGCTTTTGTTTATTGTTTACAACGACGGAGAAAACTAGACCAACTAAATAGAGTCATACGGTGGAGAATTAATTTCCAGCCAAATCGCAGAAGTGCTAGGAAGTGATTTAGAATATTATTTAAAAATACGACTCTAGTCAAATCTGGTTTCATAAAATGGCAAGTAGGAAACAAATATGTAGATGCCAGGAGCACGCAATGATGGAGCCCACCAGTCCGATTATATTTCAGAAATTATTGGACTATTGTATTGAGCGGATCACTGGTTGTTTACTTGACACTTTAATTAAATATTATCCTGGGTCCAGCTGTTAAACATAGATTATAATTAAAAATAATATTTGGCTACCAGGCCTATAGTTTCAATTTTCCACACGAGTTCATTTCATTGTGCTGAGAATTCTTAGACGTCGGAATAGCGCTGAACTAATTGCGAACTGGAGTTTTCCTAAGTCGCCAATAAGATTTCACAAACTCTCGTGAACTGATAGATTAAAGAGGGTAGCGTTCGACAAATTTTGGTTAACCTGTCGATTTATTACTGTATGAGTGGTCAATTCTGCATTTGCACCAAAGCCAATTGTCTGAACATTAAATTTCATTTCTTTTATCATTCAAAATATTTCAGTTGTGCCTCTGATACTTATTTGAACCTTTTGTTCAATTGGTACAGCGCTGTTCAGAAATTGTAACCTCTCTTCTGCCAGAAAAAATGAGATATAATTTGTGGAGGGTTCTATTGAGGATATTAATGAGCTGTCAGTACTAGTACTCGGTACTAGAACAAACAATGAGCATACTTGTATGTGTGATTGCAGAAGAAAAGACACGTTAATAAAAAATCCAAATCCAATCCAAATCCAAGTAATGCAATGTTTGGCGTGGTTCGGCTAAATTAAAAAATTGGAAAATTCGATTTCTGCCTTTCATTTACACGGTGTTTCTCACATCAAGTGCAGAATTCCGTGGATTCGATATTAAATTTTTACTAATTTTCCATTCGATTCCTTAGATATTGGAATTATAAATAGACAGAGAGAACATCTTACCGACAAATTGGGCATCTGAATGTGCCATACAAAATCCCACCCAAATAAAGAGAGAACACAGTAAGATCCCAGGGCACAACAACAGCGTTTCTCTCCTCCGCCATCGTTCATCCGCATCTTTTGAACAAATCCGAACACTTTCCATTTTTTGAGACTTCATTTTTAAATGAAAAATCCACTCGAACATTACTATTGTGTCATTTGTCTTGACATGTTGAGCAAAAATCCAAACTGATCTCAGTTGGGTTTCACTGTGATTTGCAGGAACCCAATTTTTCTCATTCACTCGGCGATTCCTTAGCTGTTTTGCTTTAGTCGATCCCACAACAAAATCTTCATTTACAGATTGCAATTGCAATCAATCCCAGTTAAATTTCTCCACACGATACACTGCAACTGCAACTGCACTGCACAGTGAAAAAAGATACAACAGGAAGGAAGGCTTAATTTCTCCCTTGAACATGTACATAAAACACCATCAGTACGAAATTAGTAAACCAGGCTAATTCTCCTGTACGTACGTTGTGTATGCTTTCAAAAACACATCAGAAACACCTTTTCCTTAATAATTGAGGTGCAGTCGAGTTCTAATTCCAAACAAGGAACCCCGTAAACAAAGGAACCATCAGGCTAATTACGGCTTTGAGCTTTTGGGAGATTATGTCGGATTAGTCGAGTGAGACGTTGAGAACAATGTTAGGATGCACTATGCGTTCATTTTCTACGCCTTTTCCTCATCCTCATAGAAATCCGGCATTATTGCAAAAAATCATTCCGTCACACTCAAATTCACAAATTCTATCGAATAGCCACAAATTTCTCCAATAAGTTCAAAATTATTCCAATTTCACATGCATGAAAATAAATGGATTATCTGTGATTTATTTCTTCAGAAGAATTTCTGTCACCAAAGTCTTGGATCTCCCAAAACGTCCACTTCACATCGATGGGATTATCCCTCGAAATAAATCGCACGACACATGTAAATGACTCCTGTCAAACCGTGAGAAATTCCAGTGATGCGATTCTACTACAAGATCGACGTCCTTCGTGTCGTAAGCCGTAAGAGCAGACTGCAAACTACATGCACTCAACTGCAACTATAAAATTCAACTGAAACAGCATTACCATCAGTTTTGAACATTCATTGTTGTGTGAGCGGAAGGGGTTGCATTTAGTAATTGTTGGGATTTTCTTATGTAGGGTGTTTCTTCATCCATCCCAAATCCCAGGTGAGATTCAAGATTCCTCAAATCACACAGCACAGGTAGATTGGTTCAGGTTTGTACATCAACTTCATATCATCTGCATTGTCAGGTGTGTTAAATTTTAAAACAGGGAATGCCGGGGCTGCTTGAGTTAAAATTTATTTTAACAAGGAAACCACTTTTCATGAAAATGACTTCGTCCATCAAATCAAACCAACCGGAAAGTTTACGTCGAATGCCCAGGTCCCGAACGAATCGTTCTTAGATAAGATATTTCTCGATTTAGCTTACCTTTAAATTTTTCTGTAACTTTCGTGAGATTCGAAAGGAAAATATAGATACTACTTAATTTATCTTTTGTAGTGCAATAAACGAGAGTAATAGTGAAGAGCATAATGTGTAAAGTTTCTGCAAAAGTCGAGTTAAAACGTTTAAAATTTGTAATTAAATTTCGGGTATTCTAGACACATATCGGAAGGTTTCTGTCCTATGGTAAAATTATTTCCTTTCTAATTATTGTCTAACTTCCACTAGGTGAGGTTCGGTTTTGATGTATCCCTGAAGGGTAGGGTCAAAATCTTTCGAAAGCTTCTAGCGCTGAACCAAATTTTTATTTGTCCATAATTTATCCATTTGACGTTAGATCTATTTTTGAGCCACTCAGACGTTCACATGAAAAATCGTTTCCTTGTAAGAAGATCTACTTGAAGAAATCACATTGCTATCGCTGTGAATTTGAAGTAAAGGGGTTTTTCGTGGACAAGGCATCTGTATTATAAGGAAATCGGCTGCAAGGCAAGGCTACGGAACAAGTGGTTCCTCCACGTCCACATTGTCCACATTATGATATGACGCATGGCCTACCTAATTTAAGACCTTACGGTACTCACTGGACTCGACGGCATAGGATGGCCTGCCACTCCTGAAATATATTCCCAGGTCAAGCCAAAGATAATTGACTGTGAACATACATGTAGTGTGTGTTAGCGGGTAACAATCATTTCCCGTTGGAAAGTAAGAATTTGTGGGTCGGACCATCATGTACACCCTTATTTGGGGTATGGCTGTCTGGGATTAAACTGTCATGACTCTCGTTGATCGTCTCAAAAAGTAACAGTAAGAAAAAGGGTTAAAATTAATTTATTCCAGCTTCCCGTTCATCCACCGAGTTTAACCGAGAAAACCTGAATTACTATTATGCTTAGAAGGTATTTGAAGTTTCATTTTCTATCAACGTAATACAGTTATTTTAATTAATAGTGGTTTAAATAAACCTGCCAAAGAATTTAAACAAGAACACTGATTACCTAACTGATAACAATTCATTATGTCTGGATTTATGTGAAATGTATATTCTAACCGGACAATAAATCTTAATTTTTTATCGCAAACGATTAGTTGTACAAATTACGTGATCATAATTCGACAGTTTCTCTCAATTAAGTATATAACTATTGCCTAAATATGATGACAATATTTTTCGACTACCATTACGACAGAGTTTCAGAAGTCGATATCGTCAGTTCACGCCGGAGAGCATCAGAATACTTGTGTCGTGTATGCATGTAAAGGTATTCAGCGTAAGCAACAATACGTTTGACCCAACGGGAATTCTTCACAATCCAAACTTCAGCGTTACAGTTGACTTACATATTCGGAAGCTTAAGTGTGTCAAAACAAAAGTTTTCTTTTGAATTTAAATTAGAATCTATTGAATTGTACATTGACAGGTCAGAAAAAGTCAATTGTGGAGGGCGAACGCTTGTACTTCGACCTGCTACTTACTGATTACAATTTAAATTGTACAGTATTGTGAAATTGTGATTCATAGACCACACAAAACATTGCATACAGGGTGGTTCATATCAAGCAAGAAAGCGTAAGGAAAAGGGAGATGTTCAATTTGTAGAGACTTTTTATCTTGGATCTAGTGAGGTATTTAGTATTGTCCAATCTACAACCAATTTGCAAAACAATTTTTTCAACCTCCAGTCTAACTTATGCTAAGGCCGCAATTTGAGTAAAAGTTTATTGTCCACACTGTAGACTTCAATATAAAGCGAATTGTAAAATTCTGAGGTGAGGCAAAGTCATTACGATGATACTGAATCTGGTTTAAGTTTTAAAAGAGTTGACTTTTACTCATACACATAATTTCTACAGTGGTTCAGAAGTAACTTACACTGTACGTAAAGTATTAAATTCATCGTTGGAGTGTCAATATCATTAGCCATCTAATGGTAGAGGGGAAACCCGTGGTAATTTGTATTCTGTAGACTACATTAGTCTTTCGCCAAAAATCTTAGCTGTGCACATCCGTTTTCCTAAGAGCGAAAGAGAGAGTTTTTGGTAACTCAAGTGAAAAGAAGGACAGGATATTATAATGATAATAAGGTGCATACGCCATATCATGGCAATTTGTCATTGTTTCAATTTGCAAAACCTAAAACCATTTCAACCTTTACTGCAATTGTTGAGGGGAGTTAGAATACATTATGCATTTGAATGAAATGTCACACCACACGCACACCGCGCGCTCACGCAATTTTCTGTACAAATAGACTCAATGAAATGTGTACAATAACTAGAACTGATTTCATACAAGATTTAATTTAGCTTAAAGGTTAACTGTCAAAATTTTAGTCGATTGTGTATTCATTTGACAATCTCACAATGTTTATTTTCACGTATATTAGTCGGTCAATAATTTTACATTGTCGTGTCTTGTCCGAATGCCCTGTCACAATTTAAAATTCACAACTGTACGAAGTATTTAATCTGGATTGATAATATTTAATCCTTCTCAGTTGAATACATTAGAAAAAATCTTATACAGAAAATAATTTGAATGAAACAACAATGAACTTTCACTCATAAAATTAGTTGCAATTATATTGTTGTGGGCTATGATTTTAATGAAATAGACTTATAATAAAACTTTTTCGGATTTTCAATATCAATTGAGTTCTGAAAATTCAGGAGTGTCGTCTCGATTTTAATTTAGAAATTTCGATAGAATTTAAACTAAACATTAAGGAAATGCCCGATTTGGGTTGCTAAAATTGGAAGGCTTAATTCTTCATATCATTATCATTTCAACATTATTATTTATTAGCTGAAATCGTCACTAAACTAGAGATGGTCCAGCTATCGGTTGAGTTAAGGAAGTATTTTATATTCGTGCAACTTTCCCAATGAAAACGAGTTTAATTTTCTAGTGACGAAGTGGCTTAAACATATCTGTAACAGGAGTATAAGAGAATATTCTTTTAGATCACCCAAAATGTCAGAGCCACATTACAAAAATTGTCCTGGCGAAGAAAATAGGTTCATGATCTCAAAAGTCAGAGTCAGAGTCAGATTCAGAGAATTCTTCATTTTAGTAATATGTTCCATTTCCCAAACAGTTCAGTGCAATAACCGAATCGATTTTCATTGCAACAAATAAAAGATCATTGTAATGTTAGCCGTGTTACTTCCTTCGGCGTTCAGTCAAGTCTGTGGTTTAAAGTCTTCTCGATGAAACCTAGTTTAGCAAATTGAATTGTCATTTGAAATGAAAGTCAAGTTTAAATTTTATAATTTGTGTTGGCCTTGGCAGCCTGGATGGTATGTCCAGACGTGGGAGGAAACAGTAATAGAAGAGAACGGAAGCCAAAATTGTTTCTTAAGAGGCAAACAGGTGTGAACATTTGGGATTGTAAGTAAATGATGAAAAAGAATAAAGACGAAGAGGGCAAAGTCGGAGTTCGCTGCGTGGGGCCAAACACACTACACGAGATACTCATCAGAAGACACTCGATCTTCTGGGCTCTTCAAGAAAAATGATCTCCAAAAACCAAAGTGCCTTTTCCGTGTGATCCAAGCACGCATCCAGTCAAAATGGTCATTACATGACTACATTTTACGAGAAGCAAAACAAAAGACTTCTCACTTCCCTTCATTCTTCTCTGTATTAACTTAACTATTCTTCCGGGCTTCTATTTTCATTCATTCATTACAACATACTACGTTTCTTTACTATTATTAAGGAAACACACATTCGAAGGTCTAGAAATACAATTTGAATGTGTGGCTTTTGGAAGATGTTTTTTAAATCATTGTTTATAAAAAAATCTATTTCGAGTTGAGATTTCCGTATGGTACATGTCCAACGTCAACTTTAGTGAGATCTTGGGTGGGGTTTTGACAATGCTGTCAAAGATTCTTTGAAAGAGTCGTATTTCTGGCATTAGTGATCTAATAAATCAAAGAGTTGAACATCAGAGGCAGCAACGGTTCTTTAATTTACTTATTAAGCCGTTCATTTGTTTCAAAATAATCACGAGGACACTTTATTCAAATTTTAGCAGTAGTGTTTCAGTTCAGACGAAATGTTTGCAGAAATATTTCTAACCCTTTAAACAACGGGTATATTTTGACGTGGTGTTTCCAATTGTTCTTTTAAAAAACTTGACGATGTATTGGAGACATGCCAATCTTAATTTGTTGCGAATTGTATGAATTCGTATGCAATTTAATCTATTTGAAAGTACATTTAGCTAAACTCTTGTGAGGACGTCCTATAGCTCATTTGATCATTTGGTGGAATTTTTTACCTGAGTGGTAGAAGAAAATGTCTTACAGTGACACCAATTATATGGTAACTAGCGAATCCGTGCAAAATAAAATCTTGCATAAATAGAGAATCTAGAGAAATTGTTATTTAAGGCGATCGGCCTACAAATAAATAGTTTCATTTATTGCTCT
>JAQFYE010005970.1:0-11300 GCA_034694305.1 Protaphorura glebata
TTTCTCGAATTTTAAAACGAAATATTCGTTTGTACGGTCAGTGGTGAACTTAAGGTCCAAAGCGTGCACCCTTAAGTGAATTTTGTTCTAAAGCTGAGTTAGCATTGGGGTTGCATAACATCGTAAGTTTCTAGTTTATCACAGTATGTACATATCACAGTTACCTATAAAATGCATGGCCCGAGATCGAGGATCCCACCGTCCTTTCTCTCACTAGACCCCGGTCTTTGCAGTGAAAGAGAGAAATGGGCTTCTCCTCTCCACTCCATGTCTAGAAAGAGCTTGGATAGACACACCTGGTTTGATCTCGAACCCTGGGTTATCCGGTAAGTAATAGTTCTTGAATATGGGAGGTAGTAGGAACAAGTCTAAACTTAATCTGCTTAAGATGCGGAAAATGCGGAGTTACCAAAACCTCCTAGGTCAAGAATGGAATTGAATGCATTAGAACGGAGGGTAGACGTTTATACAAAATAATTGGTGCAGATAGTAAGCTGGGAACGGCAGATTTGTAATAGAATCTATACGATGGAACCTAAATTGAATGAGAAAGGACTTCCGGGAGCGCATTCAAATGGCAAGTTTTTCAATAAGGATTTTGGTTACCAGTTTCTATTGTGAACCTCCCGAAATCTTGATGTTAGCAAACGGCGATAGCGGTGCGATGCGGTTGGGCATCGCACACCGACAAGACAAAACTCAACGCTAAATGGTTAAAAACAATTTAGACAAACAAGACGGTTGAGCCCGTTGTTCGAAGTTTTCCGTTTACATTAAAATTAGACGGGTAAAACTTAGAACTAACTATTCAATTATTTCTAAGCAAGTAACTGTCCGTAGTACGTTCAAAATTCGGTTACTTAAGTCTTTCATGAGCTTCCTAACTTATTTCACTAGCCCTTAGTTGCTGCTAGCTCTTGTGTTGTGGTTCCTTTCTGTGCTCAGGCAGAACACATGTAACCCGAATTACCCAGTATGTCCTAACCTTCTGTATTGTCATGACCTACCGAAATTCCAGAAGGAACAATCCTATCTCTATTTGAGCACTTGATTTATTCATAGTATATAACCATAGAACTTTCTTATTTGTTGTTTGAAGTGTGGAATTCGGATGAACTCAAAACTAACACTCTTGAGAGAAATAAGAAAGATTAACTTGGAAGCGACAAGTGCATAATCTAGTTCTTTACGGAGTAATGCAGTGCAAAATGCCCAGGGAGGGACTGTTTGTACTGACCTAGAATTGCAGACGAGTTAAAAAAGTAGATTTATGATTGTTGGCAAAAGATCTATATTTTCTTAATTTAATTAGTATGTTAATATTAGTGAAATACGGCAACTCAAAGGGAATTCTACTTAGAAAATTGTGTGATTTGCCGAAAGCCCACTGCCGCATTCACACTTCATCACATACATCACATACATACAACTCATACAAGACCAAGTCCAGTGTATATAACGTAAGAAGTAATGAGCCTGAAAGTCTTCTGCATGGTCTATGAATTTCACTCTTTCTTGAAACTTGCAACTTACAACCTACTTTGTATTTAATTTCAACTCTGAAAACACACTTTACTATTTCATTCATCTTTATCGCACAGTTTGAAGTTCCTCAATGACGGGTTCTAATTTATGACTGTGACTTTACAGTCAGTGACTATTTTATTTACTACAGATGAGTTTATTATTTGCCATAATGTATGTCCAAATATTGTACGAATAGATTATAATGGTAACTGTGTTGTAATTGTTGTTTCCAAACACCTACTGTTAACTTTATGTCGGATCAAATTGTTTGAACTATCAGCAAGGTTGTTACGATGCGTATAATACGAATAATCGAAGTTGATAATCCGGGATTATGATTAACTTAGAATTGTTGTCTTAAGTTTAAGACGTATTGTTTGTAATAATTCTAACTATTATTGTTAATATTCTGTCTACACGACATAATTTTGCAAACATTTTACTTCCTATAAATTATGCAACCCAGTGGCGGTTCCAGGAATTTTTCCAGGGGGGGTTCATAGGACATATGGTCCCGGAAAGGAACACCCGCCGCATGCGGCGGTCCCCGCGGAGCGGCCGCCGGAGGCAAGAATTTTTTTTGACAATTTTCAACATAATGTTGCATGTAAAACGTACTTTTAACGCCAAATGTTGAGTCTTTTTTAATCCTATCTAGTCAGTATTTTAATTTCCAGGGGGGGTCCGAACCCCTAAAACCCATACCTAGACCCGCCACTGATGCAACCCTTTCACACATTCATAAATTATTAAAATTGCGAGTCTGGGCTAAGGGTACATTTGCATTGACTCATCTGCGTGAAAAAGTCAAATGATCCTCCTTCGTGTCTGTCAAAAGCTTTGAAAATATACTAAATGTGTGAACACATGATACACATATGAACCTGTTCATTAGCTAAGCCCGTTTGGACTGCTTAAACAATAGATTTAACGGGTGCACCGATATATTTAGCATTCAAGTGGGAAGGAATACTTTTTCAAAGTTACTGTTTCCTTCATTTCTAGGCCTCGATTCAATCCTTCAGTTCTCTAAAAAATTCATCTTTCGGACAAGACTTGACAACGTTAGTTCTAACCAGCAAAATTCTAAAAAAAAAATACAAAGTGTCTCAGAAGAATAGGATTGATTCTGGAGATTGATAAGAATGTTATTCAAGACAGTGCTACTTGTTTTTATATCAAGCATTTCTGTTCAAACGCAATCTCTTAAAACTCCAAAACCGACTTCAGAATTGTCCAGTGCTAAAAGAGACAAGAATGTTGACACTTATTCCATTACACCCAGTTTCTCTTACCAGTACCACACTAATGATCATGGGGACTATGATGCAGACGTTGCGAACTCAGGTAATTTCAACTCTAATTAACCTTTGGCTGCGGGTTTATTTTCAACTTGCTATATTTTATTTTAACCAAACTATGTTAACGTCAGGTCCAATAAAGTACGAAATTGGCTCTGGGTGGTTAAGGCCTGGGCCATACACGATAATACTCGAAAATTTCTAATTCTTTGGTATGTAATGTATGATCCCTTCCCCCACATTGTTCTAAAATGACTATCGCGGTAATCCCCACCTACCCCCCTGGGGGGTAGGGGCCCCGTGGGGCATACACGAAAAGTTGTCGAAATTGTCTAATTTTTTGGTATGTAGTGTATGACCCCTTCCCCACATTGTTCTAAAATGACCATCGCGATAATCCTCACTGCGCCCCTTGGGGGTAGGGGCCCCGTGGGCCATACACGAAAGGTTGTCGGAATTGTCTAATTATTTGGTATGTAGTGTATAACCGCTTCCCACACATTGTTCCAGTATTACCATCGCGATAATCACCACCTACCCCCCCTGGGTAGGGGCCCCGTGGGCCATATACGAAAATTTGTCCAAAATTTCTAACTTTTTGCTATGTAGTGTAGGACCCCTTCCTCCACATTGATCTAAAATGACCATCGCGATAATCCTCACCTACTAATCCTTACCTATTAATACCCTACTTAAGGGGGTACGGAATTAATGAGCCGTAAACGTAAAGTTTTCAGAATTTTCTAAATTTTCGGTATGTAGTGTATGACCCCTTCCACCACAAGGTTCTAATATTACCATCGAGATAATCCCACCTACCCCCGCCCCCCTGGGGGGTATGGGAACCGTGGGCCATACACGAAAAGTTGTCGGAATTTTCTAATTTTTTGGTAGGTAATGTATGACCCCTTCCCCCACATTGTTCTATGACCCAGCTACCCTGAAAAGTGGGGGAAGTGGTCATACACAGTGTGTGTGTAGTGTATGATACACTACATACCAAAAATTTAGAGAATTCTGAAAACTCTTCGTTTATGGCTTACTAGGCTCCTACCCCATTAAGTGTATACAAAATTCCGACAACTTTTCGTGTATGGCCTACGGGGCCCCTACCCCCCAAGGGGGGTAGGTGAGGATTATCGCGATGGTCATTTTAGATCAACGTAGGGGAAGGGGTCATACACTACATACCAAAAAATTAGAAATTTCCGGCAAATTTTTGTGTATGGCCCCAACCCTCTAGGGGTGGTAGGTGGGGTTATCGGCAATGGTCACCTTTTAGCAATGTTAAGCAGGGGTCACACATTAAGTACCCCAAAATACCCGGGTTAATATCTGAAATTAGAGGTTTACCAGAATTATCGGATATGTAAATTTCGACTAACGAATTCGACTGACGAATCTCTCACATGCTCATAACGTTAAAGTAAAATATGGAAAGCCAGCTCACATATATGTGAGCTCCGCAGTGAACAGGTTAACCTTTGAATTATGACAACTGGAGCCCAGGGCCCGCTGCATGATTTGAATTCGGCAATTCTGGACCATTTGGTACATCTGCAACAAAGTGTTTGATTATGTTTGATTAGTCCTCGTCTATACAAATGTAACACTAGTTTATTTATGTGCCGCAGTCGTGTTCCTTTTTCGAATTGATGTAGACAGCGGGATAGAACTGTTAGACTCGTGTTTAGTTAAATGATATTTCCCGATAGATAAGTTTATTCATAGAACTGGCAAATTTAAATAAATGGTAGGAAGAGTTCGAACTGTCTTATTTTGGGGGAGGGGGATACACATAGATAGTGACACATCTTGACAAAGGAGAGACTGTTTCGAAGAAAATAGAGAAACTATGACACCATTTATGAACAGTCCCAGAGATAACGCCTCAATTCCGATCCTTGCTAGATTTAGATAATTTGACACTTTCCTTATTAGGTATGGTCATAGTCTCTACACAAAGAATGCATAGAATTTGACAAAATCTCAGACCTTCAACTCCATAGCCCATAACAACGCGAGGAAATATTAGGGTAGGGTGGGCTAATATGTCCCACCTTCCAGCAAGTGTGATAATTAGCCCGCCTTAACCATATGAGCATGAGAACTCCCAAAGCACCCCCACAACTGGGAGTGCGGCTAATTCGCACACCTTTCAAGGGAATCGTTAGCACACGAAACAAAAAGCGTGCTAATTAGCTCCTATATCTTGATATATTATTCTCCCTGGGTTGAGTTAACGGTGAACAGGTGTGCTAATACGCCCCATCCCCTTAACCACACGAGCGTGGGAACCTCATCACAACACGCCTACAAATGGCGGATGGGGCTAATTAGCATCCTACGTATCGTATTATGAGTATGCATTGCGGTCTGAAGTTATTTGCCTTGGCCGACATGACGACAACCTGATTCTTACTTCATTTGTTCAAAGTGGTGCTCGGAGCACCAGTTTTGAAAAAAACAATCAATCGGAATCGAGTTTGTTTGGAGACTACGGCCTTACCTACCGAGGAAAGCGTGGTAAGGTATAGCAGATCTCCCAGACCGTCATAATTGTCCGAGCTTGAAATAAACGCCAGTTCATAAAAACAAAATAAAATTATTGTGTAAAATTTTTGCAGGTACTTCCCGAAACAAAAAGAAGGGAACTAAAGACGATTCCAACAAAATGATTCAATGGGACGAGTTTTCTCAAGCCTCTGACCCAAAATTTGCTTATTCTGCGACACCCGTACGAATGGACAGTTATGACGCACGGCCCGTACCAATTGACAGTTATGGACCGTCACTAACCCCACGTGATAGCTACGTCGCCGAACCATCTCCGATGAATAGCTACGCACCTCCACCGCCACTTTTGAATAATTACGCAGCGCCCAGGGACAATGATGTGCAATATGGTACCTATTATGGCGGACAAAGCGGTGGTTCTCCCGCTCCGGCTCCCCCTTCCGCTCCCGCAGCACCTCCCCCGTCACCGATAGCAACAATTAAAGGATCAATCGACTATGTTCTGATACCACTTATCCTCATTGGAATTGCGGGACCGATCTTTGTAGTGCTGTATGTTGTTCTAGGATCATTCGAAGCAAAATTAAGTCCAATTACAAACAGAAGTAACAGCTGGGGAAGTGTGCTAACGGACTCATTAGTAACTTTGAAGGTTCCCACTTATTTTACATGATTGACTCATAATGTAATGAAGTAATCTAATAATTTCATTTTAGCCAGCAACAGATCTGTTCTTTGCAACATTAGCAAGGGCATTGGATCAAAATGAGTGCATGGAACGCACTATGTGCCATGTGGGTTCATTCGGACGCTCCTTGGGTTTACAAAGATTAACATTCCTGAACAAGTAAGTTTGTCCCACATTCCTTCTCACTACTTCCTCCATTTCTTACTACGAAATCATGGTTGAGTCAACTCTGGCTTTATATATTATTTATGTGGGGGCCCATATCATAAGAGCTCATCATTACTAAAAAGTGAGTTAAAACTCAGCAGTCTGTATTCTTGATGCGTGTACTAAAACTCTTACATCCATTTTCCCAAGACCCGGTTTGACTTCGCCACTGCTGCTGCTGAATTAACCAAATTGTTTAGAATATGAGCTTAAGTTCCGAGTGCACAGAGTTAACCTCGCGCATACATACCTGTCTTAGTTTCATTCATCGTAAATTCTAATACTTATTATTATCTGGTAAGCATTTCTTTAAGTTGCCGTAACGTTTTCACAAGTAAATAATTTTGTACAATGCTGTGCGAGCAATCGGGTGCTCTAACTTAATACATTTAAGATTTATACTTATATTTTAAGTGGCGCGTCATGCCCAGAGTTCGGTAATTCTCAAATTCTTTCTGTATACCTCTTTTCCATTTTCGATGTCCGTTTAACTTCGAAACGAAAATGTCAGCTCCTTTGATGTACGTTGTTGTTTTTTTTATTAGTAACAGAGCTTGGTGTGCCTTCTAAAAATATTTCTTTAGAATAAAGATGTCATCCATTAATAACTATTCAACGTTCGCAAATATCCATGGTTTCAACGGCTTAAAAACATTTAGAATAAAGTTGTTGACAATATACAATTTCTGGTCATGCATACAATAAGCCTTTGACGAAATACACCAGCATATATACCTATATAGCATAGACCAGGTACTAATGGACGTACAGACGTACTCACACTATTATTCACATACTTTGTTAAACCACAAGACCGGATACAATAATTTTTTTTAAAAAAAACACGCTTTTTAATTTTTTCGTAAAATATGTTGCAATAATATTAATTGCCATTTTAAAATAAATAAAACAGTTCTTTGATTTTTTGGTAAGATCAGAATATCGAAATGACAAACAAGTTATGTATTTCTCCATGGGCCAGGAATTGATTCGTCAGAATTACTTTTAACAATGAGAGTGAACATAATTATTTTTCGGAAGGCAAGTGACGAATAAATTGACCTCCACCTTGACCAACAGTGTGACTGCATGTACAAGTGAAGAGCAAGTGTAGCAAGTAGTTTAGAGTGCAGGCCAAGAGTGTATCAAGTAAAAACCGCATGACCTAACAAAGTGCATGATAGTACGGTATATGTAATAGGATGAGATCCCATTTGGCACTCCCAATCAGAAACCACATTGTCTCTGGCCTCAAGCGACTTACATTATTTGCAAAATACCACATAATGCGGATAAAGTATAAACCTCTTGAACGTAAATTAATTGATGGATGGAAGTTATTCGCGGACGTTTGACATTAAGTCTGTATTATTTTTTTCATTTTTATAATAAAAAGGGTAAAATAAAGAGTAAAATAAAATCGAAAAACATCTACCAGAAATTGGAGTATTAAATAATATTAAAACTGCTGAAAATATCTCTTTAGTACTTCATTGTTTACGACATCCGCATAATAGATATTTTAGTGCTTACGATATTCTTCCTTACATTTATCAGGGCTCATACGTTGCCGAGAAACGGAAACATATTATCGTTCGTATTTCAAGTCCAGCCTTTCATAGTAAGCACACGTTCAGTTTAAAGAAGACAATTTCTACTACAACAACCACTACTTCTGCTAGTGACTTTTAAGTGACTGGTGTAAAAAAACTGAGCCAATTCATTCCGTCAAGATTTTGTGGACAAAAAATAATGGTCTCAATTCTGACTTGATGGTGAAGCTAAATATGTTCAAAAAATTCGCTTTCATTCATATTCTTTCCATGTCGTCATTTAAAACCTGTTTAAAAAGTGCAGTTGTTTCTCCCTTTATCATTCACTCTGTCATCCCGTACTCCCTACCTTTTAGAAATTAAGGAATAATACAGTGCGCGTCTGCTTTTATACAGTGTGTAACATACACTAAAAGTTACTCTTCATTGCGTATGCTATGGATACAATGTAGTAGAAGTAAAAATTACACTTCATTTGATTTTTTTTTAAATTAAAAATTTTAACAGGACAGTCGAAGCTGTGGCAAGAGGACGATACAAGAAATCCCTTCAAATGTTTTTCTCTTCGATGACAAACAAACCGGAATGCTCCGCCTTCAAATGTCCTTAAGAGTGAACCAGGCAGTCGTGTGGGTTCATCAAAACACATCTTCTTTCTTATTACACAGTTGACGAGCAAGGTTGGGATTGGAATCCGGAAATTTAATTCAAAATTAACGCTATCAGACGGGTTTGACCTTTCGATGGGTTTTGGAATAAATAATAGGTTACTATCTCTCATTGCCAGGTTTTTTGTTGCAAAGGAACGAGACATCTTTTCGGAAAATTATGTATTGTCTTTATGCAGGCATTTTGTATTCAATCAGTATAAGTTCAATAATACATTCGCCTCTTTTGGGGTTGCACTATTGTTTGTTGTCATTTTTTTTTGCAAAAGTGGGTAATTTGTGGTAAATTCATGGAAATACCAAAATTTATTGTTTCTCTTCCGAATGATAACAAGAAAGTGGTTTTGCTAACTGGGTAAATAAACAATTATTTTACGACAGACAGACTTTAAGAAGAATGAACAGCGTACAGGTCTTACGGAAAAAGTAGGTTGTTGGATTTTAGTTACATTATTTTGACATTCTTTAGCCCTTAACTTCCTGAACAACTGTTGTGAAGGTCATGCCCGGAAAAGTTCGAACGCTAGAAATACATGAGCCAAATGCAACATGACGTTACGTCATGAATGCGTCACGGATGCTTATGACCTCACGAAGTACATTTGGCCGTGTATTTCGAGTGGCAAAACGGTCAGACTTTTCGGGGTAAACCTTCACAAAAGTTATTCAGGAGGTCAATAGTTACAGCCGAATCCAACGGCCAACTTGACGTAAGGAGTCTTTTGCACTGACTTCAGTTTGGCTACGTCTATGTCACGGACTCACGGAGTATATCGTACATGCGTTTCTGCGGCTTCCCATTTTCGAGGAATCGTGATAGTTTATTCTTATTGTCAAGAATTTCAATGTTGTCAATATTCGGACCAGATATACCGGATGTATTAATCAGAATGGTTTGAGAAAACAGTTAAATTGACAGATTTAATAGTTCAAAAAATTATTTTGGAGTTTTAATTTGTCTTTCTCTCGCACTAATTAATATTTTGTTCAGAGTTACATGTTTTAACCATCATTGTGTAATTTTATTCAAATAAACATAATTTCTTCAATTACGTGCGGAAAACTACTATGTTTACAAGATTCGTCTTCATAGTTAAAAAAAAGTTTAAATTAGCTTAAAAAATTGTTTTACGGCATGATTAATGTAACGTTCTCAAAGTGTTAGCCTGCTCATTGGCGGATTGCTCTATATTTTTGTTTACGAGGTTACTATTGTGAGTGCATTCTTGGGTGAACGTAATCCTTGCGGTCATACTCTGCTCACCACAAAATGAACCTCAGTCGTATTATTACTATTATCAGTAGTATGAGGAAGTTGGCGAGGGAGATGAGAATAAGATGGGGGGATAAGTAAAGAAGTAAATGGCGAGTGCGTGACGTATCACGACTAACTACTGCCTTCAAGTTGTGAGGTTTTATTTGTTTACACTTTCGTAGCTGTCTAACACACAAAAAAAATATTAGAATGTAGAAGATAACTCACATCTGACTTTTGGGTTAGACCAAGGTACGGTGGCTGATTGTCAAGAGCAAGAAAATGTATCAAGTTGGATTAGATAAAATTGAATGTCAAGTTCACTCCGCTTGGGAATTTATTGAAATGTAGTAATAATAATAATAATAATAAGAAAATAATAATAATGTATTTATTTACCTATGTATGCATGTGTATTCGCAGCTTAAGCATTGACAGGAATGCATTTAACAAGTTTGACAAGTTTTCTTAACACAAAAGAGGCAAAGCTTACGAGGTGCGGTAAATGTAAAACACTGATTGAAACAAATTAAGTTTATACATACCAGTCTATATTCAGTCTTAGGACTCTCTGTAACGTCTTTGTTTTACTTATCAGTCAAAAATTAGTACTATGAAATTAACTTAATGTAGAATAGTCCCAGGATGTTTTTCTACTCAATTTTTGCATTCATGTTGTAGTACTTGTCAAGGGCTCTCATGACACCCTTCACCATGCGAGATGCGTCATCAGCCTTCAATTCCGACAGTTCACGGAGTGCGCGGGACTTCACACCTACCAGTCTAGGATACCATAAGTAGGATCCGGCCAAAAATAGTCCAACGGCAGCCCCACCAACCAGAATGTCATTTACGCGATATCTAGTCCATACGTCAGTTCCGGGTTGTTGTTGTTGATACACCGAGCTTGTCCCTGGATTTGCATATTGAGTTTGCACAGCCGTCGAATATTGGGCTTGCCCTGGGTTTGCATATTGGGCTTGTCCAGCATTTGTATATTGAGCTTGTCCACTATTTGTATATTGAGCTTGTCCAGCAGTTGTTTGTTGAGTTTGTCCTGGGTTTGTATATTGAGTCTGTCCTTGTGGGTAGTACACTACCGTGTAACTCTAGAAAGTCATTGAAGTAATGGAATTAGAACAAATTTCATTGTAGGTATTATTTGTTTTTCGAATTCCCATATTCGCAATTTCTGTTGTGCTTTCCTTGGAATTGGCAGGAAGACTCCAAGACGCAACGAAATAAACTAACATAAAGAAGATCCGGAGACGGAAATACTGTACATCATAATCTAGAGATAATCAATGTTAGCTATTACGATTGAAACCCTGGGATTTTGAGTTCGTCTCCCTTGCGATGATTTTGTTTGGTCGTGACCTGACGCTGTGCAGAGTGGACTCCGACAAAGGCATAAAAATCGACAACAGAAGAGCCTAATTCTTTATATTGTAGAGTATTACAATAAAAATCATCCATAATGATTTGGGTGCGTAAACTAAAAAGAAAGCACTCATTCACGCACTGAAACCATCACGCGTAGCAAATCGGCTAGCAAACAGTAGAGAACTGTATGAGACACGTTTG
>JAQFYE010005971.1:0-11299 GCA_034694305.1 Protaphorura glebata
AATTGATGACGTTTGCATGGGGTTTAACGTTATGACGCAGTAAGTAGGGGAAATGATCCATTCCTCTCCCTTTTTTAATAGACACTGCATTAATTCTCCATTAAGTCCAATTTGGACTTGAGAGTCAGAAATTTTTTGTGGCGGGTAGAATTCCGTTGGATTTGTGATTTCCGCATCAGTATCAAGGGCAGGTGGTCGAGGGCAAAGAATTACGCCAAGAGCCGATGCAATTGGACCAATGAGTTTACGTTCAGTCTGATTTAGATGGGTCGTGTCAAGGACGAATGTAATCTATTTACAAAATTAAAATTAGGCCTTGCCATTAAGTTCGATCAATTACAATTTAATCAATCAATCAATCAATAGGAGTTTATAGTCCAAATCACAATTCGAAAGATCAATTAAAATTGAACTGGGGCATTTTGTTAGAGGAAGAGTCGATAAAGAGAGTTCAAATAGTTTAAAAGTTGACGACATACGTATACAAATGAAGTTTCCAAGTCTTCAAGGTAAGTACAAAATGGCATGTCATTCACTGGAAATTGTGGATGTTGTTCCGGGCCAAAAGATGAATAACCCTTCAATGGGAAAGAACGAGGGGTAGACTTACATACTTCTTCCAAATATGCTGCAGTGTGGCGTAATCGGACCTCAAAATCCAAAACTTCTTCAGGCTAAAGAAATTGGCAAGATTTACGTGAATGTAGTCCGCAGGAGCTTTTAACGAAGAACAAATTCTTACGTGTTCACCAAGCGGGAACGGTTTCAATTTAACAAGTTCTTCCAAAAGACCCCCTGTCGTATCTTCGGCCATTTCAGTTTCCATCTTGGATTCTTGATTTGAACCAGCAATGAGGTTACTGTTCTGGATATCCTTTGCCAATTCAGACACACTATTATAGGCTTGGGCAGTGAAGTCAGATTCAGACTTACAGCGGGCACGAGAAGAAGCCCGCCGAGTTGAACCTGCAAAAGCTTCGTCTGGTTCTTCAATAAGTTCAGAAGATAGGGGAAGACCCTCAGGTCCGGTGCACGTAAGAACAAGAACCATCTCCTCTTTTGAGTAGGTCTGAACGAAACAAAATTCGAAATAAGTACATTATATTTTAGAACATCCACAAAAAGTTATAGAAATGCAGAACTGACCTTTGGTGTCAATTTGGTCACGTAGGTGTCAGTAGACTTGAAATAAGTCGATGCCAAGGTTTTCCAATATTCAATGGGTTTCTTCAACAATTCGTCAAAGACGGGTCTTGGATGAATACGATTTTGGACTTGGCTTGGATCATTTCTTCCATAGCGCTCGCCCTTAGAAATTCCAGCCGCCAAAACAACAAACGGATCTAGTTCAAGCTCACGAACATATTGCCATCCAATGCGATTAGCCATGGCTCTGATTTCTTCAATTTTCAACAAATCATCGTTTGGATCTCCCAATTGTGTCAAAATATTTTTTGTTCCATTCGCAACAGCTTCGACATTCTCATCACTCGATATTCCATGGACGGTGACGATGGTGCACGTTTCAATGTACTCCAATTGGCACCAAGAAATTCGTTGGACCATTCCGGTCGCCACAAACGCTGTCCAGAGTGGGCCAACGGTAGCATGTGCTACGAATACTTTGAGTGCCACAGCTCTGAAATGGATTGAGCCAAATATAATAAATTCCCTGAAAAAAATTGAAGATATATAATTGTATGTACGTTTCAAGGTCGAAGGATGGGCATCCGCGCCATCCCAAACAAATGGTAGCAAAAGGATCTCGAGCAATATTCTTTGGAATAAATTTTACTTCTGTGGTCACACCCTCTATGTGAGCAGGAATTGGGTCATTCCATGATGGGACAAAGACAGCAACGTCAGGATGCTAGAAAAAGTTTAGAAGAGAAGAATTTCAGCAACTTCAAATTGTAAATGTTAATAGAATTTAAACTTACAGATGCTTTGTAATTCTCTTCGTACTCATGAAGTGCCTCCAAAATCTCATCACGGTCTACCAAAGTTCCCGTCAAAATCACAGTCAGATTGTGCGGACGGTAAAAGTTGTCGTAGCACTTCCGCATCTCATAAAACCGATTGTATCTATTCTATTAATTGGAACTCGAATGATACCGATTCGAAATTAATTTTACTTACTTTTCGACTAAGTTGTGGTTTCTTAGCACACACGAGACGATTCCAAAAAGTTCGTACTCCAGGGAACATAGCCTGCAGAGTTGCTTCCCAGGCCATGGCTCCTTCACCAGCCTCACTCAGAAAATAAAAATCTCGAGACCCCAAATCAGGTTCAGGAAGCTCATAGTCATAATCATAATCACTGGTTTCATCCTGTTCCGCAGTGACAGTGGGTTCGACGCCGACGCCTTCCTCTAATCCTGGCTCACCACCATCCTTCACTGGTTTGTTTCCTGACGATAAAATGTTAGAAATAGAAAACTCCAGCTTCTTTAAAACTGAAGTACACAATAACCTGATTAACAGGAAAGTATTAATTACCTTGCTCAGAATTCTCTTCGTTCGACGGTTTGACGTGTCTGTTTGAAGACTCTGCTTTCAGTCCATGCGCGTCAAAAACAGCCTATAATATAAATCAAAAATATTTTACAATAGGTAATAAAAATTACGAATCTTCGACAAGATACATGTAAGAATCAATTTTGAGTGACCTCAATATTCTGAAGAAGGTAAGTGCAGTATGGAAATGTTCCAAGAAAAGCAGTTTCTCCAAGGGCACAACAAACGTAGCTTGATTGATCTCTGTCCATCATTGGATTTTCAACTCCATGATGTTGCCATGTGGGTCGAATAATATCACTTTTTAAACCTTTTGGAAGGAGTCCAAAGTCCAACTGCGAAAGCATTATTTCGATTCCAGAACATTCTGGTTGATCCACACCTGGAAAAAAGGTCAAAAACTTTAATACCAATTCACAAATCTTAATCCGCCAACTAACCCGCATCAAATATCGTCGCGCATATTTCCAAGAAAGAGTCAAGCAATAGGAATTGATTTAAGAAATAAGTAGTTTATAATTAACGTATTCCTGTAGTATGACAAATTGTGCTCACAGTCAATTTGGTCACACCGGTTGAAGATAGAATATCATCCTTTTAGCATAAACATTTAACGAAAGTGAATATGATGATCTTCTCTCATAAGGGCGAAGAATCGGAAACCAGACTAGAAACCTAGAAACACTGAAAGCTTACTCCAGATCTCAAATAAACGATAATTCCGATATATTCTGTGGAAATGCTGGTGTCGGGTATAATGAATTATTTGAATCGTAAAAAAGGTCACAGAAATGGATATGTGAATTAACAATCTGCTGGGTTGTTAGTCCACAAGCTAATATTGAAGTATTCGTATACAAATTTAGTCAGTAACAAATATTCTCTCCTGCTCTGATTTGACTTGTGTCCTGTGACATGTAAACACGACTCAGATGAGGTAAAATGTAAAACCAGACGTTGGCGCGGTAGAAAACTTGAAGTTCGATGACCTCACTCACAAATTGAACCGCTGCACTTTAGAAAACAACGGATGAAAAAGTATTAATTGGTTGAACAAAATAATTAGAAAATAATTTGGGACTTTAAAACTGATAGAGAATTTTGAATTGGACTCACCATAACAAAAATACCCGCTGATGACTTGTGACTCGATGTCCACAAAATAGACGTTCAGGCCAGACTCCTTCGCCTTATATTTTGTGACTGGGATTGTCCCATTTCCAAGAAAATTTCCAGCCACTTCAAAAAACTCTTCCATTTTTGACGACGATGACGACTAACGAAGAGAGCCAATAAATTACGATATTTTAGTTTTTCAAAATTCAAAGCACAATTATTTTTGATTTTTTGATAACGAACGAACGACTATTTGTATCCAGAAGAAGAGAGGAGACAAAGAGGGCGACTTCTTTGTTTGATGAAACGGCGACGAATGGGAAAGGGGAAAAGAGACAAAGAAAAAAAAGGCGCAAACTTTTAAATCAAATAAAGAAAACTGGGGAAATTTAAATTTGAAAATTTGACAATACAGGGTGGACCAAGAAAAGTAGATCACTAGGTATTAAGCGCAACGGCGCAGACTAGCGCCTAGGTAAAAATCGGCAAGAAAAATGGATTTTTGAACTGCCGACTTTTGCCAAACCGGTCTAACAAAATTTTAAAAATTATATAAAATATTGCAAAAAAGATAGCATCGGCAGATTTTAAAAAAATTATTTACGGCCCGCTTATGTCGAAACACCGCTTAGAAATTCGTTTTTTTTATACTTTTCCGGAAAGATTTGTTCTACGCATACTATTCGTCAGGCTTCTTGTAAATCTCGGGCTGAATTCAATGCCAAAATAAAGATTTCTTTAAGCAATGAATACTACTCGAAAGGGCGCATTCACCAGGCCACCAGGACGCCAAGGAATGCAGCTACAGCTACGTCCAATTAGGATACCAAATGGGTTGTGTCCGGATACAGAGACAAAGCACATCTTCAGTCCAACTCCAAACTCCGGACGTACCATTGCATTATCGCGCACGAAGGAGGTACCCCTAGTAGTACCAAAAACCTCTAGCTTAGAAAGACGTCTTTAAATAAGCAATAACCACAACGGCCACTTTATTTTAGTTCGCTCAAAATTTATTTCCTGCAAAGTTTAAAAACCTGGTTGTAACAATTGCAAAACTCTCTCTAAACATCAAACTACGAGTTTACAAAATTACAAATTAAGAGGATTCATACAAGTAGATTTCCTTAAATTTTGTAAAAATCGCAATGCGTTTATTTCCGAACTTCAGGAAAAAAGGATTTTTCTAAATAATACAAAAAGTGGATACGTCGGAGGATTTTGATAGAAGATGATTATTATTCAGATAGTAAATATCGAGAAATATTGCACCAATTTAGGCGACAGAAGTAGAATTGATTGATAAACCTTTATTTAACGAGAAAATGTCAGCTGGTTTTGAAATTAATAAAAAAAAAAACTCAACCAGGGTGGTATGGGATAACGTAATAATACAACCAATAATTTTAACAACATCAATAGATTAAATACGTTAAATACGAGTACTTTTCTGAACAGGCCCGGTAATTTCATTCCGGGCCGAAATACAAAATGATCGTAAATATTATAATACTAATTGAAATATAATAAATTAAAACGTGAGTAACAAATTTACAACACCATCTACAATTGCCCTCTGCATCAACCGTGGGAAACTGTCCCTGGTCAACATGAGACATCCAACCGGAAACTTAAAGGTTGGACATGAACAGAGGAAGCGTTTGTCTATGTTCCGACGTATTCTACTAACGTTGTTTTGGCCTAAGGAGAACTCGGTTGAAATTTTGATGATGTTCAACATGACCGTTGTCATTAATTTTATTCCAGCTACCAACCCAATTGTGAGGGTAGTGAAGAGAACAAGAACCGAATACGACTCTCGTACACGGCGGAAACGAATTAGGCAATAAATGGCAGGGATTATTTGGACGAACAGGCAAATGGCGGCAACCGGCAACGCCAGTTTAATCAAATATAACGCAATATTGTGCAACAATTGTAGAGAGCGATATTCCAATCGGTCTAATTTCCGAAGGCGATGTTTCCTGTTGTGTTTTCTGAAACATTACAAAATTACCGATTTGATGGTGATCGATTTTAAGATAATACTCAAGAGAATTTCTCCAGCGGTTTGAAAGGTTGTGGAGGACACATGGGCTGATATGCATATACATACACACTCACAATTCAGAGGTCAGATGTCAAATGTAGATATGACATATCGTATAAGAATCCCCTTAATCTCCCCTTGTAAATGACACATGTCACCCGACCGTGTTGAAACATTCATTCAAAGCGGTCGTCTGACCAGGTCAGAGGCCGGTCGAAAGGTCAACAGACCATAATACTTTTAGAACCACCCTGGCACCCGCATCAAATCGATATGCGATATGTCGGCCGTATTGAAACATGTTCTCTAACAAGAGGTCACCAAACCGGATTAGGGTCCAATGGCCAGAACAACAATTGGTTATACAATTTCTATTCTCGGGTGGGGGGCAAAGCGTGACCCTGTACTTACACTAATCTTTGCAAGTGAAGGTTTGTATGTTGCAGGTAAGCAAATAGAAACAGGAGGCAAAGCCCAGATACACTCCAAATGAACATGGTCCAAATAGGAAATAAATATGGGACAACGTCAATCCCTGTTATGTCAGTGACAACAAACTTGAACAAAAACGGCTTAGTTTGAACTAAGGCTTTAGCAGCAGATCGTGATCGCAGGGTTGACAAGGTCATCAGAATTATCAAAAGCAGACCATTTTTCTCCATTCCATCTGCAGCATTTGGGTCAAGTTTGTGACTCTTTACTGTTAATGATAAAAATAAGATTTCTGTTTTCGGCATTGACACGAAGTATGCCTGTCTGAGCGGTTATTGTCAAGCGAATCAAGTTTACAAAACTTACTGATTTCGTCGTTGAGCCGAAGTACTTTGTTCATAAACTCTCGAAATTCCTCTCTTCTGGTGATTAGAGTAAACTGCAAGAAACTGGCCAGGAATATGATGGAAACGAAAATCAAACACAGAATAGCGTCAGCCATCTTCAACATCGGGTGCGTGGCCATATTAACCAAGAGCTTTGCCCCGAATGATTGAATGCTAAATAAAAAGGCAAACGATATAAATCGCCAAATAATCAAAGACAATTCGGATGGTCTTAAAAACATTCCGGTGCGCTTGTCCCATTTGAATGGTACGATTTTTATTAGAAATCCTACTCTACTCACAATTCCTATCAACCGCTTTGTCTTAGCGGAGATCATTTCAGTATTTTATTTTCTAAGTGCTATAGTTATCACAGATACGATCAATTATGTCTAGAATCTATTACGAAGATATGCATTTCCAAGTAAAGTAAGTTAGTGCGATAAATAATAAGAGCGAGGATTGGTATGCGATTCCGAATTATTCGAATTCCCGTAAGACAAAAATATTCAACTTGACCCAGGACGAGAACACCAATTCTTGATATCCAGGTTCGCTGTCCAATATTTGGTCCTGTCCTGTCACAATCACCAATACCAATCACACTACCGAAAAGAAATGTCAGCCAACTTCCAGAATGTCCGTGCTGTTTAAGCACGGAAGTTGACAATTAATTACTAGTAATCAGATTTGCGTGGCCCTGACATTCTTGACACAGTAACCGCAAAATATGTATGCATCTTTAATGTTTCTACACCTTGTAAACCGTTTTATGTACAATGACAGTCAGTTATCATTTTTTATAATTGATGATCTCCTGGGAAAGGTAACTCGAGAAATATATTAATAAGCTTATTCGATAATTCCGCCTTAATTGGATGGTGTAAGGGATCGCAAATGCTAAAATTCCGAAAAAAAATTCTTCACACTTATACATTTCCTGCTACACCATGCTACCAATTCGTTCACAGTATAGTTGTTGCCTTTGCGCTTTGGCCTCTGAACAATTATAGAATGACGCTGATAATAATTTTCACAAGTTCCCGGATCGATCGTAAGGAAACTCAAATCTATTATTCATAATGTTACATTAAAATCCTTGTATTAATCGAAGATAATCGTGTTACATCAGGCAGGTTCACATTTCTGTCTGAATTCATTAGATGTATAGGTACATACACTACAGTGCAGTGCAGTAGTGTGCAGTGTGCAGCATAATTATTTACACTCAGTCCATCATCTCCATAATTTGTAGTTCAAGTCCAAGTACCCTGTATGTTTATGATTACCCGTGCAATTTTTACCACAGAGAACACACTCTTAAGTGTTCACTCTAAAAAATCATAGGGTCAGCTTTCTTCAATAATTCATCATCAAAAGGAGTTTAGCCAATTTATAAACGAATCCTGCGCCCCAATCAGTGTGAAAAAAAAATTGAATACATGGGTATGTTGAACTAATCAATCTAAAATATAATGCAGTTATAAAAGCGAAAATGGGAGAAATATTGGTGTATTCAGGGTAAAGAGAAAGACCTCACACTTGTATGAAAAGTCGGATTGAGATATAACAGACCCGGGCCGGGGAATCGAACCCCGTCCCAACAAGTAGCAGATGGGAAATGGGAACCCTGTGGTCCATGGCTCCGTATCAAGTTTTAATATTTCTTAAACATAAGAAATAAATTTAATTTGTGCGCTCTATCTTCAGATCTCCGTAAACTCCACTTGAATTGGGTACGTTTCGGGAAATACATCTGCCATCAGATTTTGCTGGAATTGGCGTCTTTGAGAAAATGAGGAATCTGTCCGTATTCACCAAAATACTCACAGGGTTAGTGTCTATCGTCGTTCGGAAATATTTATTTAACGACTAAGGAAGTAATATTTTCGACGCCTTTTATTGTTGCAGTTTTCTGCATTGCATCGCTATTGCTAGAGACTGAATAAAATCAATCAAAATTTCATCTTTGAGCAACGAGTGAAATCGCAGTATTTGAGGACAATGATGTTAAAACATGAAATGCATCCGTACTATTCCGTACCAGTAGAAAGTAGATCTGCTGATAAAATGATTAAAAATGTCAAAGGTGAAAAGTGCAGGGTCGTCGTGAGTCTACAAGATAGCCGGAGTAGCCGGGGAACATTTTTTCAACAGTTAATATTATCTTTGCAAACTAGACATTCTAAGATTTGATGATAGCGCTTACAAGTCGAACCTCGGTAGTGCTGTTTGTAAATTAGTAGAAAATACACTTGTATTTTGTATTCACAGTATTTCCTTCGACTCATAAAAGTATCTGTGAATTTGACGAAAACATTTTTCAATCCATAAGCATGGCGAAGTAATTAACAAATTATGAGTACTTTTAACACCCGGCAGCTGCAGGTCACAAAAGGTCTGTTTTCAAAATTAACTTTAAATATCAGTAATTCAAATACCATGTCAATTGAGCTCCACCGAATGCGAGGAAACTGTTCGTAAATTGGGATGTGATTTTAAGAATTTCGCACAATTTGTCTATTATTCGACTATTTACTAAATATTCATTCATATATTATGCATTCATGAATTTGTGAACTTTGAACAACTTTGTTGCTCTGGTAGACCAGAAACCAGAAAAAAAAACTATTTGTTGCGTGTGAAAGTTGTTTTAAGAAATTTTCAGTGTATACCTGTTCAAGGATTTTACACTAGCTAATCCATAGTCAGTTACCGCGGGGAGCCGTTACAAAATTTCACTTCTGACACTTTTCACTTATCAATTTCAAATGGGAATTTAACGTTGGATGCATTTTGCCAAAGGGCATGGCCAATTTGTTCACAGTGCGCGCCCAGAGTAAAATATTTATGCTTATTTATTTTTTTTAAAACAAGTAACTGGCTATCCTAGTAATAGGATTAGCTAGTGTAAAATCCTTGCCTTTATTATGACTATTACAGAATTTCGCAACCTTAAACACTGTTGGTCTGGCTGACGAGACGAGTACCAAGATAGACTTAGAAAGAAGATAGGGACTGCATTTTTCAGTCAATTCTCAGAAAGAAAAATAGAAAATAAACAAAATGATTTTTGACTCCAACAACTTTGTTGTTCTGACGGATCAGAAACAACAAAGAAATGTATGGAAAGATAAGAAGGAATTATTTTTTGATTTAATTTATGGGCCGATCCTGGCTGTACTGCAATGCCAGGCCAACCCGTGGACGGGCGGAAGCAAGCTTCACGACCCCATCCGGATTCCAAAAATCAGTTTAATATACTGGACTCCCAATGGGAATCGTATCAGATATTAAGCTGATAAGAACAGATCTGCAAAATAAACAAACAATACAGGAGATTAATGTCAATTTCTACCACAAATTGTGTAATTTGTATTCAAAACGTGTATTTCACCTACACTACACTTTGATCTTAGCCAAAAGGCCGAGAAGCGATACTAAGCTCCTATACCCTCAAACCAGGGCACTCTCCGGCCCTACTTACCTCACCTGAATTATAATATCCACAAAGAAAACAACCAACAACCAAAAACAACATGCAATAATGTTACATATTTAAGGTACGCCCGAATCTGGAGTACAACAATTTGCATGATTTTGAAAACTTTTGTTAGACCATTTTTGGAGTATTCTTCTTTTAAAATTTCAATTTTTTTCAGCACTTAAGAGATCCTTTCGTTTACCCTATGGTTGGTCTGTCTCTATAGTAGTTGCAACAACGAAAATAACGACCAATTCCAAAATAGTAGAACATGAGAATATTAGGTCCTGGAACACAGCTGTGAAAACTAATTTTTGCATGAGTCTTTTCTAAATTCGAATTTGCCATTTCCCATTGATGTTCTTGATTTCTATTCTACTCAGAAATTTGTGTCATGGTGGCTTTCAATTACAAAGCTCTCCCAAAGATCCTTGCCACTATTGATGAGGTCACACGATATGAATTTGTACGTTAATTCTAAAATTAAATTTTATAAAATACATTCTAGAATTATGATTTTTAGGTCCTTCAATTAATTTTCCAAGGACTTAAAACTTATTGAAATACGAGAGCTAAAAATCGGTCGCCATGTCTATTCAAATGAAAGTTCGAATTTTTCCAAAACTGGTCAAACATCAAAAATTACATAAAAATATTGGAAGATATATGGCATAGACAGAATTTGTCGGAAACAAAATTTGGCACCGTTTTTGTCAAAATACCGTTCAAAAGTGCGTTTCCCTGTGACGATTTTCACATTTAGCCGCTTGTCAGTGCCGCTACGCACGTCGGATTTTGAAGTGGAATAGCTCCTAGATCCTTCACAAGATTCTCTACAACATGCATATCTCACATTTGGGGGCCAAGAATTTGCTCAACTGATACTGTCCGAATTTGGACTGATTATGCCTTAATTGACTATTAATTAACGTCTTTTACAGCATATCGATTTATGACTGTGACCTGAACATAGGAATGTGTGGATTCAGCGCCACGCGTCCTTCGACGTGTCTGGAGGGATATTTCAAATTCAACTTGTCAATTTTCTTCTCAAGTCATGCCGTGAGGTTCCTCAAAGGAATTTCCACCAAAATTCATCAGTCAGTTCCATCAGTTTGATTATTTATCAGTTGTTTCATTACGTCAGACAAGGTCAGTGAACGTGACGTGACCAGTAAGTGGGAACCAGTATCCTACACCGTGACTGTGATAATAATTACGAAAACGGAAATTTAAGACGTCAAGTGAGTTCATATTGAAATTTCAATAAAATAAAATATTGCCGACCCTCAAAAGATCGCATAATTTTTTTTT